>VUQS01003163.1:37427-49260 GCA_015108495.1 Heterochromis multidens
ACCCTACCATCCTTTTTTTTTTTTTTTTGTTCCCCACTAGCATGCTTTGGTCATTCCAGTACTGTACCAGGCTGTATGAGCTGTGTTTTCATTCTGCGTTCAAAAGTGTTTAGCATCTTTAACATGCAACTGTATCCATCAGGTCTAACTGACGGCCTAAAATCTTTCTAGTCTAGAATGCCTTCCAGAAGGTGTATTTGGTTAAGGAATTGATGACCTTTTTTATTTCTGTTTTTAACAGTTCCATGGTAGCATTATTGTACAACAAGAACATCAAAACAAATCTGCTGACACAGACACAAATGTGGGTCATGCTAAAGCTGTTTAACTCTCCACCCAAACAAAGGAGGAAACCATTGGAAACATCAGCAATGTTTATCTCAGGCAACAACAAACTTGGACCATATGATTTAGATAAGCAGCATCTTTTCTGTGTGGTACAGTACAGGTAAAGCATGCTATGGAGATCTGGCCCGTTATCTACCTACCCTTGACTTTAAGAAGTGAAGTAGTGCATTCTTGAAGTCGATAAGACAAAGACGAGCTTAAAGCTGATCAGTATACAGTACTAGCTGCCATTAAAACGTGTCTGTGTCTGTTTTTGTGCGTCAGCGTGAGGGAGCGTTAGGTGATGATGACTCTGCTGACATGGATGGAGAAAATGGGCGGGGCTTTGAGGAGTACGAGTGGGCAGGACAGAAGAGGATCAGAGCTACGGCTTTACTGGAGGGAGGCTTCAGAGGTACAAGCACAGACACACACACACACACACCTCACACTATTCAGCACTGCTTTTATTTCACACTTCCACTCACTCAAGGCAGGTTGTCTGTGCATTCTCTGTATAAGCAGTTTGTTCAGTGGTGGCGATGTGTGCGCTGCGCGATGATGTAGATGTCTAGCCATCTGCTTGTTGGAAGACTGAATGACCTGTCACGACTTCAGGGTTGCATCCAGTCACAGCAGTTTGGGTCAGCACTGTTTGTTCTCTCCGCTGTCTGTCTCCGTCTTTGTTTCCTTGCTCATCCATCATTCACTGTGCTCCTGTGCAGCGTGAGCACTGTCAGCTCTGTAAGACCAGTTTTGAATGCGGCCAGAGGAGCTGTAATGGTGCCAGCGATCCGGTGGCAGTGCAGGCTGGCCCGGGGTCAGCCCAGTTCAGCTTGGCTCGGCCCTACACAACCCTCTCGGCGAGGGGAAGGAAAACACATTTAGCTGGGCAATTGACCCACTGGTCACCACACTGTGCTCCCGTGTGTGCGCCCAGAAATGCAATTATAGAACTAGATGGGAGAGCTGGTCACTGGGGAGTATGACTGCAGCTATGTGACACCATACACCTACAGTGCTCCCACTTAACTCTCCATTACTTTCTGTATTTTAGAATCTCCTCTTGCTTCCACAAATTATTTTAATTATCTCTTTTTTTCACTCTCCTTTTAACTCATGACTATTTTGCTTTTCACACAAAGCGTTTTCTGGATTTCAAATCTTCTTTTAGCATATCTCTGAGCTAACCGAGTGGAAATAAAATGAACATTCTGAGGCTATACATTTTTAAAATACTTGGATTAAGCGTTATGGATTTGGGTTCCAAACCTTTTACAGCGTAGGCATAAGCATTTCTGTGATTACATTTTACTTCCTAAATATCTGTCTTTGAGTGCCTGTAGACCAAACTTGAATTTTAGTTCTGGTTACTAGATTATTGGATTACATGAAGCTTGATGGTTTAAGCTTCACTGTGCTCCAAAATGAGGCAGCATGGTGGTGCAAGAAGATCCTGGGTTTTAATCCACCGGCTGGCTGGGTGTTTGTGTGGAGTTTGGATGTTCTCCCTGTGGCTGCGTGGGTTCCCTCTGGGTACTCTGGCTTCCTCCCACAGTTGATCGTACATACAATGTGATCAGTGGTCTGCTGCTTTGCGTCCTGTATAGGGTGTACCCTGCCTCTCACCCTATAACAGCTGCGATAGGCTCCAGCCCCTCTGCAACCTTAAACTGGATAAGTGGAAAAAAGTGGATAGATGGCTGTGGTCCACATAGATGTCCCACAGTGGCCTCAGTTGTGTTTATGTGTAAAACAGGGAGAAGAAAAACATCAGGATGTGCCCAGGTGGAGGTAAAGACTTGTTGTTACTTCTAAGAGGCTCTTTCAAACTCTCTTGGCTCTGCTTCTACTTTCATCTGTCCTTCCTGCCTGTTGGCCTCCTTCTCTCCCTGTTCGATCCATTGTTAAACACACACATGCTGAGCTTCACCTGCCTCCCTCCCCTTGCTGAGAGAGGAGACAAGACAGATCAATGCTGAAGTCTCAACTAAACCGCGACAAAGTGCAGCTCACAGGGTGGGAGGTGGTTTCCCTACCCGTTCATCCATCTCCCTGACGCTCCTTCCATCCGTCCATCTCCCTTTCACATCGTTAAAATGAGCAGACACAGGACCCTTCTGCCGCACTCTAATAGGGCACCTTGTGATGTGACACAGATAACTGAGGTGGCCTGGGGAGAGCAACTTGAAACACGCGCACACACTCGGCAGAAAGCTTAGAAGGTGGATTTTGCCTTGAAAGCTCTAAAGTGGTTCTAACACACACTGCTGAATCCAGCAGGCTCTTGAGAGCCAGTGGCTGACTAAACGGATATAGAGATGTTGCAGGGGGGCCTCCTCAGCTGGTGAGAAGAAGAGAAGGCCTATTCCTCTGTGAAGTGCCACCATCCTTTCCTCCCTTTGAGAGCACAAGGAAGAAAGGCAGGGGGAACAGGTCCTTTTGAGGGAGGGAGGAAGGGGAAAAAAATCGAACAAGATCCGTTTATGATTCAACCCTGTGTGAGTGAAGACTTCCCTCTGTCTCGCACCGGCTTAGCAAGGTTGAAAGGACCCATATAGTACAGACAGAGGGATTTCTGTCTAGTACACTGTCTGTTTTCTGGGTTGCAAAGTAAGGTATGACTATAAGTTTGCAGGATACAATAAAAGGTCTTCATGTAAGGGATAAGTGTGGTTTAGTATAAATGTATTTTCTCCATTATTTTATGTCTTTTAATAGGTTTTGATATCTTTCTTTCTCCAAAGTGGAGGTATTTTAATATTTTCTGTTTTCAAAAAACCACCAAGCTGAATTTGAGGAAAACTTATGGAGAGGGGGAGTCGGGCACAAGAAGATCTGTATTACTTCTCGTCATTTAGGATTTAAATATGGGAATTATAGGGAAGATTGGGGTCTTTGGTGTCCCTTCAGGTAACATTTAGTCATATAAATTTTATGGTGCTATTGTGCTCATTTCCACCCATCCATCCATTTTCTTCTGCTTATCTGGGGCAGGGTTGCGGGAGCAGCAGCCTAAGCAGAGAAGCTCAGACCTCCCTCTCCCCAGCCACCTCCTCCAGCTTATCTGGAGGAGGTGTTCCCAGACCAGTTGAGTGATATAATCTCTCCAGTGTGTCCTGGGTCTACCCTGGGGCCTCTTCCTGGTAGGTCATGCCTGAAACACCTCACCCAGGAGGCACGCAGGAGGCATCCTTGTCAGATACCCAAAGCACCTCAACTGGTTCCTTTCGATGTGGAAGAGTAGCTTCTCTACTCCAAGCCCCTCTCGAATGACTGAACTCCTCACACTATCTCTAAGTGAGAGGCCAGCCACCCTTCGGAGAAAGCTAATTTCTGCCGCTTGTATCTGCAATCTCGTTCTTTTGGTCACTACTCAAAGCTCGTGACCATAGGTGAGGGTAGGGACGTAGATCAACAGTATGGACAGCTTTGCTTTTCGCTCAGCATGATCTTCACCATGATGGACCGGTGCAGCATCCCTGCAGCCGCAGCCCCAATCTGTCTGTCAGTGTCCCGCTCCCCTCATTCGTGAACAAAATCCCGAGATACTTAAACTCCTCCACTTTGGGCAGCAACTCATCCCCAGTCCAGCTCCTTAATTTGTTCTTGGAATATACTAGAGTAGCTTTGCATGATTCGAATCCTCTTTCATTCACATCACACACAGAGCCAAGAGTAGGAAAAAAATGTTTGAAACCCAGTGTCTAGAGCAGCCTGAAGCCTAAGTTTTTGGCTCCCATGGATTACATGACTGACACTGACTTCATTAGGTATCCACGCAAATAATCATGTCATGTAGGCATTTATTTAAATTCCCTTCAAATACAACATGTACTCTGTTTATGTGTTTCCCCACATGTATGTTATTATTTGTGGGTCCCACTTTTTATTTCCGCGTTTCTGTTTTTTACCTCATTACCAAGTTGGAAAATGTATTCAAAGTTTGAACCACAGTAGCTGATCTGTCACAGATGGATGACTAGAAAGGCAGGCAGACAGATACTGAGGTTCGATATTGGGCCATTCGAAGAGAGCGGGTAGGGAAAGATGGGGATTATTGCAGGATGAGATGGCCCAGAGGGATTGAGAAGAGGAGAAATCTCTGCTTTGTAAATGGACTTCAAAGATGACTGTCTTATGTCTTTGTGTCTGTGTCCCTTTCCCACTTGCCCCCCCCCCGACCTGTAAATGGCAAAAAGATAGTGTGATGACCTTTGACATGCCTTCTTTCTGCTTCTTAGAGTCTCGATAATTGCTATGGTAACGGGATGTTGCTGAGGTTGGTCGATTGGCTGAGCTGAGCTGCCAGGCCTGATGAGTCCTTTGATCCTGGCTGCCTGTCCAGACCTGTACTTGTGGCCTTGTTATGTTGATATGTGTATAAATTCAGGGTCTCTTTTGTTGCTGCCACAGCACATGTAACCTGGAGGATGAAATGTGTAGTTAATATATTAAAGAGTCAGCGATGCTCAGGAGATGGTTGGATAATGAGACAAAACAGGGTGCCCGTGTAGGACTCGGTGTGTGTGCATTGATTCATTTTATGTAGCAGGAAAAAGCAGAAATAGTTCATTGAACAGAACTAGTACAGGAGAGAGAAAACAAGTGATACATGACTGGTGGGATGATAAAGTGAAAGAGAGGTAAAGAAACAAGAAAAGCAAGGGAATGGAAAAGAGGGGAGGAAAGTGAAGAAATAAAAGTAATTAAAAAGGAGTGATTATAAGAACAGGTGAGGAAAAGAGGAAGAAAGAGAAAGAAAAGCAAAGGGGGGGGAAAAAAGTGGGGAGGGGGCATTGATGCATAATGTGAGTGAAAGGCAGTTAGAGTGGGGCTGACCTTTCCCTGGCCAGATTAGATTGGCCTGCCAAGACTGCTTACAGGGACAGATAGAAGCATGGTAAGGCACACATACAGAGCAAGCAGGCCACACGTACTCATGGTGAATATACTACAGTCAGGTACAGTGTATGTTCACACAACCCAGACCATGTGTGGCATTAAATTTTGAAGTACAGGTGGATGAAGAAGAAAAAGCAGGATCATGTCCACCGGGGGAAAACTTTAAATGAACATTTTTTATATTAAAAAAATCAACATTTCCATTTACTGCATACTCTTACACCTACTCTTAAAGTCATACTTTAAGAGTAGGTGCATCCACAGTTTATTGATCATAATTTTAAAGTGCTATGTGGGTATCATTAGAATTAAATACATCAAACTGGTTAAATATTACCTATGACCACCATTTTCACATTTTAAACTCTTGTTAAAATGGATTTGGTCAGTGTTGGATTTAGTTTAAGGATTGAGATGCTGTAAACTGTACATTGTGAGGAGCAACATCCGTTCACAATAAAGATATAAGACAAGGGGGTAATGGGTAGGGATGCACTGATCCCATATTTGCATTTGTCCATCTGAGCTTGACTTAAACAGCTGGATTCGATATCAGTTACAGTTTTTCCTTCCCACTGTTGCCAAGTGCTTGCTCATAGGGGATCGTCTGATTGTTGGGGTTTTCTCTTCTCTCTGTATTATTGTAGGGTCTTTACCTTACAATATAAAGCGCCTTGAGGCGACTGTTGTTGTGATTTGGCGCTATATAGATAAAATTGAATTGAATTGAATTGAACTGTAACTGTAAATGACAGCAATATGCAGCAGTCTAATGACTCATGAAATAAGGAGTTAGGGTCGCAAGTGCAGTAACTCTGGGCAAATAGAGCAGTGTAACTTCCCATTATGGTTGCCGCATTGGTGGTGTTGCTTGGTGATGTCACCACAGCCTCATGACCATTCATATCAGGTCTGAGAGGCGCAAATACCTGCTGCAGTATTCCCTAAAGAAATCAACGAGTCCCCCCCCCCCCAAAGTTTTCTCCAGAAAGTTTTATCTTTTCTAACTGTGGCAACATCTCCAAATGTATAATCTGGGAGCTTCTTCACTGATATGTCTTCAACCCAGCCGCAACATATGCGGAAGGTTAGAAAAATTAAGAGGTGCACGACCAGCTGAAATGACACCAAAAGTGCTTGCACCAGCAGATGTGACATCACTTATAATATGCAGCGCTGTTCACGAGGGCGAGAACAGTGAGTATAATGGGCCCATTTAAAAGCATTTTCTATATGAGATAGCCAATTGGATAGTAGCTGTGCTATCAGCTGATGCTGGCTGGCATTGACTTCATGGCCCTTCTGAACTGACGCTGTGCTCGATTCTTAGATAGTACAGGGATGTTCAGATGATTGATGAGAAAAAAACTTCATATCCTCAAACCACACTCAAGGTTCTATAGATAAATATCATGCTTTGAAAAGGTAGGGAAAGTGTGGAAATCCAAATATAAACCATGCTGTATGTCACTGAAATGTATCAGTGTGACATGTACACTGTTCTTCTGCAGTGCACTGAAAAACTAGCCTCGGGAGTCAGCAGACTGCTAGATTATACTGCACGGCCATTGCTCCCATATGTTCCCTTCTACTGCCAAGACCAAATAAAAATTAAAAGGTCCTTTTTATTTGATCACTAAAAACCATGGGCCTATTGTAAAACGGCTTAGTATCGGTGGCACTTTTTTCCCCCCTGGGAGTTATAGAGTTAGGTGGGAGAAGCAGCAGTCGACGTTTAAATCCCAGAAAAACTTTTATGAAAGCCTGAGCAGCAGATTTGCACTTTGACTAAGACTCTGTAGTGGAGTGAGATGGGGAAGACTAAGAGCAACTGTTATGGGAAGTCTAGTTTTGAGACTCACACACCAGGACAGGTAGGTTAAATAGGATGGCTGTCAACTCTTTCTGGTCCCCCACAGACACACACATACACAAAACACTAGTCCAGCTGAGAGCTTGTAGAAATTGGAATAGGTGTAAATAAGATGGCTGTCAGGCCTGTCACTGGTAGACACACACACAGCTCCAGTAGTCAAGGTGTAAGTGACATACACAC
The DNA here is from genome assembly GCA_015108495.1 of Heterochromis multidens. Classification (NCBI taxonomy): domain Eukaryota; kingdom Metazoa; phylum Chordata; class Actinopteri; order Cichliformes; family Cichlidae; genus Heterochromis; species Heterochromis multidens. Next base: position 44,716 of record VUQS01003163.1, read on the forward strand.
ACACACATATTACCTACCTATCTTTGCGTGGTAGATAGACATGGTGTAAGTGACAGGTAGACAGACTTACACTTGCGCGTGCACACACACCTTCAAGGGGTTGGAGAGACGGTGGCCTAAGTGACAGAAGGACAGACAGCCTCAAACAAACACTGAAGAGACACCTGTAAGTGATGGACACACACACACAGCCAACTGTGTGGTTAAGTGGAGCTGAAGGGAGCAGTCAGGCAGCGGTAAGGGTTTGTCTGAGCGTTCATCACTAGGTTTATAGAAGTGCCACTCACACACACTCACTCTCCTTCTCTCTTTCTCCAAGATTGATGGGTAAGGTGTCAGTCTGGTGTCAGTGCAGCCCAGCTCTATGTGCTGTCTCCTTGTCTCTGACCAAATCTAGCTGTCCTTCTCACCTGTCTCCAGGTTATTGAAAAGTCTTTAATTTGGTTTGGAAAAGCTGAAGTTTTAGACGAGCTAAATTTAGCATCTTCAAGTTATAAAGTGTGTCAGAAAGTTACTGCAGGCCTTGGTGCGGTCTTTGCCCTCCTACACTGGTTTAATCTGGATCTGTCTGTTTGGTGTATATTGCTGGTGTTTAGAATAATGTACTGAGGCAGAGATGCAAAGCAAAGGTAGTTCTGCACTGTACTTATATAGTGTTACAGTCGACCAAGCACTTGACAGTTTTGCCTTCCAAAATGTCTCAGTTGTGGTGCTTTTATTTTGATAAATCTAGTACAGAGGCTCTTTGTGTGTAAAATAAAGTATGACACTGCAGCTGCAAGTGAAAATAGGACTTTTGTTTTACATGCTAGTTTGAATCCCCTGTCAAAGGACGAAGTGATATGGAGTAGCCCATGTGCAGCATTTATTTTTTTGTTGTCCCTCTTCCTGCTGGTATACCAAAGTAATGCTGTAAATGGTCCTCTATTTTTTTTTCCCACAGGAACTGGTTTTGCCACGTGTAGCATCAAGGAGAGTGCAGCAGACAGCGATGCCGACCTTGACGTGGATGGCGACGACACCTTGGAGTACGGCAAAGCACAGTACACCGAGGCCGATATCATCCCCTGCTCTGGTGCTGGAGAGGACCAGGGAGAAGCCAGGGAGAGGGAGGCACTACGGGGAGCTGTGCTCAAGTACAAAAGCTTAACTAGTAGACATTCTATCAGAATACCTTACTTTACTTGAGTTAGCAACCTTAAAATGCCACTTACCTGGACATTTGTGTCTCTGTATCACAGCGGCGGCATGCCTTCTAACCGAATAACACCTGAATTCTCCAAATGGGCCAACGATGGTAAGTAGGAATAAAGTAACTGTCCCCACTTGATATGCTGGATAGGCTAAGAAAGGCACAGTGGGCCTTCTTTGTGGTTGTGCTGCATAAAAGATCTTCAGCAATCATTATTACAGTTAGTCTTTAATTAAAGCATGTGTTTTTCATTTTGTCAGTGTTTAATGATTGCATCACGTCATTACTATATATTAATGTGTATAAAATTGGTAGCTATGCTGAATTTTATTTTTGTTTATTGTTTATTTATTGTTTATTTTTGTTTGTCTGTAGGATTATAATATAAAAAGTACATGATTCGCACAGCTGAGTGTTTTTATTTGGGTTCATGTTTAAAAGCACCGCATCTTTAGTAGTAATGTGTGTTAATGTGCACTGAACACTAAACACTTTACCTGTCTTTGTGTCTACAGAGATGCCTTCGACAAGCAATGGAGAGAGCAGCAAGACGGACCCCAGCACTCCTTCGTCTTCTTCCTCTTGCTCCTCCGCCCCACGCACCTGTAAAAACAGTGAGATCGAAAAGTAGGTGGCAGAGAAATACACACATGCGCACACAGACATACGTAAAAGGTGAAATACAAAATTACACTCTTTGTTGTTGATTCTGTGACTTTCTGATGAGTTTTCTTACTTGTGGGAGAGTCTCTTTGTGCAGGATCATAAATGATGCATTTTGTCAGGATTCTGTTTTTTTTATTTATTTTATTTTTTTATTTTTTTTTGAGGGAGGGAGGGTCTCTCCAGGTATTGATTTTCTGTGTAGTTGTTTTCTGAGAGCACAGGGCTGTCTCATGATCATTATCAGAGACACGTTTGAATTACACAAATCAGTGGCTAACACATATCACGTATGGCAAATAGTAATATTTTCCAACAGAAAATTTAGCAGCTGGGAAAGAGGAAAGAAGAAAAGCCTTGACTTGATTTGGTTGAAGGGTTGTTTCTGTATATGTGGTATCTTATGGGCTCCTTTTACCCTGAATGACAAGGAGTGTGTTCATAGCTGTGTGTTGTTGTTTCTGGATATCTGGGTTGAAGGCCAATTTCCTGATCAGTTTTACATAACGTGCTCCCGTCACCTATTGGAAGGCTGAATGCAATAAATGTTTCATTTAAATAAATCAATCAGCACTCTGCATGTCTGTGGTCCATATTAAATATCAGTAGAAGGGATAACTGGTGAATAAGCAGAGCAGCTTGAACTGTATTGATCAGAAACAGCACCGTGAGGCAAGAAGTGCGTGTGTTTGCTGAGGGAGGGGATACATTCGATAAGTTGTTGTCTGCAACGTGATCGTCCCGGTTTTAATTTGCATGCGACAGAGAGAAAAAGCTGACAGGTTAGGCGGCAGTCTGATGGCGCTGATTGGGTCTGCACATCCAGTGTTATGTAGGGGAGAGCTTCTTTCCTCATGCTCTTCGGTTTGAGTGGCACAAATACTCCTGTAGACCACATTTCAAGGGAGACTTTTTTTGGTGAATCATGTTTCAGACTTTAGTAAAATAAATTCAGTCAGATTGTGAGATGAACATTTCTCATAGTTGTGACCACAAAGATCCAAAAGCCAAAAGATAAAAGAGGTTCCTAAAGCTTGACTATTAATGGTGCGACTTTCAGTTCTGCAGCATAAGGCTGCTCAGCTATACCAAAATTCCTGTTCGACGTTTTTTTGTTTTCCTTTTTTTCAGGCCTGTCCTGTCTGGCAGCTTTTGCAGTCAGAATTATGATCTGAATGCGATGTTGTTCAAAGTTAGTTAGAGGTACAATCAGTCATTTTTTGAGGTTATTTAATGGAGAAAAAAAAAAGAATGTTGTAGGCATAAATATACATTGATTAGCGTCTAATTATGTCTTCCAACAAACTGATGCATTCTCATAAACTTAGAATCAATCCACTAAAAATGCATAACAGGAGCGAGTGCCAGTTTGTGGAAGTCACCATGTTGCCCCGCCATCTTGAATACAGTGGCCGAGATGGTCATAGCTGTTTCGCCTAATTGCATTTTCTGTATGTGGCTAGAGACCGGGCACATACATAGTACGCCTTTTAAATTACTTTTCATTTAAAGATCACAAATGGCTCTTTCAAACTCTGTGACTTTTTAACGTTTCTCATTTTGTATTTCTCCTCCTCTACATCGGTCTTCTCCACCACTGCTCTTTCTCCTCCCTCATTTCCACCTCATCCTCTTCCTCCTCACCTGCCATCTCCTGAACTGAAGTCAGAGCTCTAATGTGCATAAACATGCTCATTTGTTCCAGATATTGTCGTAATTACTTATTGTCAGCAGATTAGACGTGACCGTCCCTTCTCCGGGCAGCTGACGATGAGCTGTTGGTTATAAGCTAACATTATGCCAGCTAATGTCAGGCTTTAAAGGCTTAAAATTCACACTTTTCCTCTGATAAACAGCTTGATTACATTCTTAAATCCTATGAGAGTTTATTCACTAAGTGTCCGAGTCCAGCAGTCTTAGATCCACGTCAAAGAAAGTTTCACTAACTCTGGCTAACAGCAGCTAACGCTGGCTAACAGCGGCTAACAGCAGCTAACAGAGGCTAACAGCAGCTAACAGAGGCTAACAGCGGCTAACAGAGGCTAACTAACAGAGGCTAACAGAGGCTAACAGCGGCTAACAGCAGCTAACAGAGGCTAACAGCAGCCAACAGCGGCTAACAGCAGCCAACAGAGGCTAACAGAGCTAACAGAGCTAACAGAGGCTAACAGCAGCTAACAGAGGCTAACAGCGGCTAACAGCGACTAACAGAGGCTAACAGAGGCTAACAGAGACTAACAGAGGCTAACAGAGACTAACAGAGGCTAACAGAGGCTAACAGAGACTAACAGCAGCTAACAGAGGCTAACAGAGGCTAACAGCAGCTAACAGAAGCTAACAGAGGCTAACAGCAGCTACCAGAGGCTAACAGCAGCTACCAGAGGCTAACAGAGACTAACAGAGACTAACAGAGGCTAACAGCAGCTAATAGAGGCTAACAGAGGCTAACAGAGGCTAACAGCGGCTAACAGCGGCTAACAGAGACTAACAGACACTAACAGAGACTAACAGAGACTAACAGCAGCTAACAGAGGCTAACAGCAGCTAACAGAGGCTAACAGAGGCTAACAGAGACTAACAGCGACTAACAGAGGCTAACAGAGGCTAACAGAGACTAACAGAGACTAACAGAGGCTAACAGAGGCTAACAGCAGCTAATAGAGGCTAACAGAGGCTAACAGAGGCTAACA
>VUQS01003164.1:0-10235 GCA_015108495.1 Heterochromis multidens
AGTGTGTTTTTGTTAATCTGTAGCACAGTGGGATTCTCCCTCTGGCATAGCCTAGCTGGTGTGAACATAGATCATTATGCTGCAGTGAAGCAAAGGCGAAACGAGATGTGTTATGTGCTTATAATTCAAAGACATTCTTCCATATGATGCACAGTTTTGCAATTTTGAAATCCTCCTTTGTTCGTCTTGAAAGACAGTTTATTTAATCTCAGTGGTTTAACTTTATAGGCTTTGTATTTGGGTCCATTGATATTACTTTGCTTTTCATCTGAAATTTGCAACAGGAAACTGTCATCATCACCGAAAACTGCAGCACAAATGGTTTCTTTCTTGTTATTATTCAGTCATCGCTGCCTTTCCTAATTTTTGACTTTGATCCTTTTGTGCTTTCTTGACATGAACTCTAACACTGCGGCACAAAATGCCTTCCAATTCATTATGTGCAAACAATGATTTGATAATACCTATGTAATTCTTGTATCGCACTACAGAATGTTCATATTAGATTGAGTTCTTTGACTTTTTCTGTTAATGGCATTTTTAATGGTTTAATACTTTAAGTTAGTCAAGCCATTTTTAAAGCTGAATTTCAAGCATTTACACCTCAATTAATACAAATGAAAAGAGGCCACACCTAATTGTGGTACAATAAACACAATTCAAAATTGGTGCAGAGGTGCCAGAGAATTGGGAGGCAAGTACTTCATGTCATTTCTAGGAAATAGTTTGCAGCGTCTGAATAAAAGCTCTTTAAAGGGATTAATTCATTAGGATTTAATTATGGAATTTGAAAGCTGTGCAAACTTTGTAACAGTGAGCATTAACAGTAAAAAAAGAAAATCACCTTAAAATGATGAGTTAGTTCATATGTAATTGTTTTAGTTTCGTCAGTTGTGGTTCGCAGATTTTTGTTTGTGATCCCACCTGAGTCTTACTCTCACATCCACATGATTTGTACCCTTTTGCGAGATTTCCGAGGTCTAGTACAGTTTGAGTGACTGGCAAATAGAAAAAGGATGAATATAAACTTCAAATTTGTAAAAATGATGAGATCAGCTGATAACTCAGACCCTGGTTTGTTTCAGGTCTGGTTCCAGAACAGAAGATCCAAAGAACGGAGAATGAAGCAGCTGAGTGCTCTGGGTGCCCGACGGCATGCCTTCTTCAGGGGCCCGAGGAGGATGAGGCCGCTGGGTGGCAGGCTGGAGGACCCAGACATTTTAGGACCTGGGGCCTACGGTTACTATGGAGGTAAGAAATGAATGCTGTGACAACAGATGCAGTGCTAGCACGAATTTAGTGCAGACTCTTGCTGTGTCTTTAAATACACTGAATCACCACACCTCCAGGTTCTTTACCTCTTGCAATATTAATGCGCAATATGGAGCGAGTGTAATAGCAAACACAATCTGTATCCCTGGTTTCACACTCAAAAACGTTCAAAAACGTGATATTGTGTAAGCAAACTGCAGCAGATTCAACAAAGCTGGTACTTAAGAATATGTTTTCAGGCTGCAAGTATATCACATAAATCTGCTATATTGTATAATACAGGTGGAGCCCCAGTGTAGTTGATGAGATAATTTGCTTTCACATTATTTTCTTGAATCTACTCATCTTTTGTTCAGAGATGAAATGATCAGGACTTTAGTTTGACTCTAATCTCGTGCACGCTGCAGTCAGTTTGTGTGGTACAAAATAAGCACCTAAGAAGCTTTTGTTAACTGTTCCAAACACAGCTTTGTAGCCTGGTTATCTCAGTGCGCGCAGAGGAATGTAAATAAAGTATCAATCCTGTTTAACTGTCACATTTGTTAAGCAGCTAGGAGAGTAAATGCTAGATAGGAACACATATGTTCTAATGGGACACTTTACAAACAAAGCTTGCAGCATGGGTGGCATGCCTGAGGCGTGATTTCTTGATCTTTCTGAATGGTGAAGTTCAAAAATGGCACCTGTAATGGCTCCACTATATTTGCGAGAACTGATTTCTGTGCCATTCTGAAATAGAAACACGTCTGCGTTCTTGTCTCTCTTAATTTTTATTCAACATGAAGTTGCACCTAATAACCCTTTCCAGATCACAACATTTGAGTGTCATTCGCTTTCTGAAAAGTTGGTAGCTTCCTTCTTAAAAACGCAGCTGTAAAAGAAGAATACTTCTTCGAAGAAAGAAAGAGTGAGTTTTAATAAGCATGTAATAATGAATAGAAGGCATATTAATTGTAAAGAGAGATACATTCATTTTAATCAAAGCCAGACACATAGTTTTATATCAGGATATATTATAAGATAAGCCAGTCATGACAACTTTTCCCAAAGGTGTTAAACTTACATAGAGGTCAGTGCACTAATTTACTGACCATTCTAATGCAAATAAAAACAACTAACAACACACTGATGAAATATTACTGCCATGGTGGTGTTAGAGTTCTGCATCCATTTGCAGTTATTAAATCACAAAGGTTTCATACAGAAAAGGAGTTGTAACTGGATTGTTGCTGAAATGGAATCTCCAGTTGGTGTAGAGATGCTCAAAAATATTCTTTCAAAAAGCTTGTTAAAGGTCATTTAAAAAAAAGGTCCTCTGCATCAAAAGAAAATAATCTCGAGACAAAAGAAAGCGAAAACAACACAGCGCTAACACAACAACGGCCTCACACTGAACTGCAGGAATAAAGCAGATGCACCTGTCATGCATATCAGCAGTTTGTTTTTGATGGACAGTCTGTGAGTTGCTGTTTCCATACAGCTCCTGCACCTCTACCTGAAGGGCCCTGGCATTGAGGATACAATAAACCAGAGCCATCAAGGCTGCAACACAGGGAGTGGGAGGGGAAAAGAGAGGACAAAACCTCCATCCCTCGCTCTCATGTCTCTCGCTTTCTTTGCACTCTGCTTTTCACACCCTTTTGTCCCACAGCAGCACAGGCCAGCCTGCTCGCCTTTATCTGAGCTCACTGCCTCCTCGTGTTCCTCTGCTGCTGTTTAGAGCGAGGAATGCCTGTGTGTGGTATGATGCATCTGCATGTATGAGTGTAATTATAGTTTGCAGAGCTGACACTCCCCTCAGCACCTACCCTGGTCTCTCTTTCTCTCTCTCTCTCTCTCTCTCTCTCATGCACACACACATGCACACACCACAAACCAAGCTTGTTGCTTATTCCCAAGGTCAGCTGAACTAGCAGGAGCTTATTTGTGAAATCAGACAATTAGCTTGTTTGCACAAGTCGAGTCACCTTTGAATATTTCTCTTGATAATTTCTAAAAACTATGTACTTCAGCAAATAATTGTAGGTCTTATAATTAGGCAGAATGTTTCTTGATCTCTAACCTGTTAGTTCTCAAGTCTCCCTGTTCAGACTGAAATAGTAGTGAGAAGAACATATGGTGGGAGTGGAGAAATGTTAGTGCAGCATCTGGGGCACGGGGATAAAACCTGTCATCGATCTCAGTTCACGGTGGTGCCGAAACTGAATAGATTTAATGTAACTTGGGGAGTTTGGAATGAGAAACAGGAGTGAGGTGGAGGTTTGTAGTAATTGTTGATTAATGGATGCAAACAGTGTATAAAGTAACAGGCTAACGTGTAAAGTCAATCAATTCTTTCTAAACTGTTTTGGTTATTGTTTATGATGAACAACTCACGAAATATAAAATCATTTAATATTTAATCATTTAAAAATCACCTTCCAGACTTTTGCCGCGTAAGCACTGCCTGTGGCTAATTGTCATTTGAGTCCATTGTGTTGGCTGTAGTTGGAGAATAATTGTGCAGCCAGTTTGAAAGCATAGCGGTGCTTGGTTTAAGATCAATTTTTTTTTTTCTAGAAATAGAGGAAAATATTCATATAATTTAAGATGGTTTCTTGTATGCAAGGAACCAGTTAGTTTAGCATAAAACCTGGGAACAGCAAGCCTGGCTTAGTTATTAGATTAAATCTGCCTTTCCGCATCATTGAAGCTCAAAAAGTGCAAATAGAAAACTTTTTTCCGGTTAACTCCTTTTAATCATGAATATTGCAAATCATGAAAACATGATTTGCAATATTTTGGGTGGTCTCTAAAATACTGCAAATAAGCTATTGTTGTTATTCAATATGTAGAATTAAGCTATTATATTACATGACTATGTGCACAATTAAATTTGACTTCTTATGGGTGGATTTTATTTCCTTTAGTCAGAGCTAGCTAGTGTTTTCTTTCCCACTGTTTGTGCTAAGCTAAGCTAAGTGAACTGGTCTGTGGTGATTGCCTTACATGAATCAGACAACTTCAAGAGTAGCGTAGGTTGTCTTTAATACTGGTCTTGCCAAGAAAGGTATTTATCTTAAAGACCATAGTTGCTGCCAGTTTAAAATACCAAATTCATCATACACACTACATGCAGAGATGTTACAAGAGTTTGCAAGAGAGGTTCAGTTCCTGGTTACCTGGCTTCATATGTACTACATTGCTTGATATGTATAAATTTAGTGTAGGTTTATCAATTGTCCCTGAGGCCAAAAAAATTAGATTTTAAAACTAAACATTAACATAATGTATTTGGATTGGCAGATCTCCTGTTACTCTGGATCAAAATACCGTCTTATAAACAGGTTTGAGGGGGGAGATAACCCTTTTACTTGGTCTCAGAAAGTCGTATTAATTACCCAGTCAAACAGGGACAGTGTTTGTGGAGATGGACGTCACTGTTTATTTTTGAAACTCAAATTTTTTCTGTACTATGGGAACCAGAAACAAAATTGTGCTGTGGAAGTATAAGCTAGGAAACACAAAGAGATGTCTGAAACCTCTAAGAGGCATAAACATGCCAGTCAGTGTGATAGGTTAACCAGAAAATATTTATTTATCAAAGTATGCAACGGAGAATGTCTGTGAAAGCAACAAAATCTGTTATTAATGTGTCAGTTGTTTGCCGCAGCACTTTGAAGTGAGTGCCAGGAGAAGGTCGAGACATTTTCGGCAAGACAGGGCACAGTCCTGGCTCAGTCTTTTTAAAAATCTTACCGAGGAAGCATTTTAAACATGAACGTGCTCCAACAGATATATTTTTAGCCACTCTGTATAATGCATTTAGTTGATCATTTTGACACTTTCTAAACTATAAGACTGTATCGTATCGATGTTGAGCAACATGTACAAAAATCTGTGTCATCAAAAGATGAATTCTATTGACACCATTATAGTTGTTTCTTTTTTTTTCTTCTTTCTTTTCTTTTGTTACTGTGACCAATGGTCCAGCTAAAGATGTCACAGTGACAGATTTTCACTTCCTAATTATCACAGTCAAAAAAATTCTGTGGTATCAACCAGCTAATCTATAATTTTGCTTATTGTGTGGTTTCTTTTTTGGTAAATAATTAACCTTCAAGTGGCCGAATGGGTTCATTTATGACCCCTGCTGCACATTTATATGTGCTTTTATGACATTTTTAGTGATAGAAATGTTTCCCACCAGAAATTTGTTGATCTACTTCTCTTACAACTTTTCATAGTTTTTTTTTTTTAAGGAAGTGGCCTACTGGTGTGGCAAGAATAATGGGAAGTGGCTGCGATGGGTCAGAAATAATATATGTGTGTGGGTGTTTTATTATTATAGGCTTTGATTTTACTGTAATTTTTGCCTCCTAATCACTGCATTGTCATTTTTTCTGTGAATCATGGCTACCAGACCTAGAGTAGAAAGATTAACTGCTGCAGAAGCTTTGAGGCAGATACTTATAGCCCAAAGTGGTGATGAAAACAGCTCAACTGACAGAGATGAGTGGGGTTACTGCTTTTTATTCATAAAAATGACTGAAAAGCATAATTATTTACATTAGAACATTTTAGAATGTCAGATAAAAGAAAGAGTTCACATATAGTAGTTCACATAAGTAGTTTGGTTGTGTGAGGGTTAAAGTCAAAAAACAAATGCAAGGTGGTGATGAGAGATTAGGTAAATACATCTGTACAAAAGCATACAGAATGAACAATTATATAATTATTTATGATACTTTTCTTATACATTATTGACATAATATTGATAATAAACCTTTAATTATCATGGTTATCATCAATACATGGCTATCGTGACACTGGATACAAACACCATGGGAATATGATGACAAGGTGAAACTATAAAGTGAAGAAGTGGAGTTGCTGAAAGCACCATGCAGTGGACAAAACAGTGGAGCGAGGAGAGGTGTAATTAAAAGGGAGAAATGGCATGAAAAAAATTTCTAAGAAAATTTTAAATACCATTCTCTTTTTTCCAGCTTTTAAAATCGGAGTTGTTGTTGCTAATGTTGCGTTTTTATTGTATATTTTTTAAACTGATTTTGTGTTGTGGAGCATTGGTCAGATGAAATGAATAAAAATATGTCAAACTGTGTAGGACATCTGGTATTGTCTTCTGACATTTCTTTAGACTAGTTGGATAATAAGAAAAATAACCATCAGATAATTCAATCAAAAGAATTCTTAGTTGAGTCCTCAACACTAAAGTAGAGAAAGTATCCGTAGTTCAGGAAATAACCACAACCTAGTAATGTAGAGACAAGGGACGGTGCTGGAATCTGCCATCGGACCTGACAGAGAGATGCAGCTGACAGGACCTGGCAGGGCTGCAGGGAAGCTGGAATCTCATTTTGGAATTCCTCATCCAAATCCAGAAGTTTCTGCAGGGGAATCCATCGAGGTGCACGCATGGCTGCGAGCTGAATGAGGGAGAGGGAGATGAATGCACTGTGTAAAAGGCGAGAGAACTGAGGTGGAGAGGTGTGGAGTTGTTTATACACTCAAATGAGGCTGTTGGAGACCGGTTGGTTGGGAATTGGACATGATCAATTTCACCACTTAGGTAGGGGTGGAGCTGTGTGTATAAATGTACACTGCTTGGGGGAACTGTAAGTGTTTTATGTATCTGATAGAAAGTCTAACCCCATGTGTTCTCCTCTCACACCACAGAATACCAAGGTGACTATTATGGACCAGGGAGTAACTACGACTTCTTTCCCCATGGTCCTCCATCATCACAGGCTCAGTCTCCGGCTGAGTCCCCCTACATCCTGGGCTCTGGTCCCGGAGCAATGGAGGGATCAGGCCACCACCCATCAGATGACCAAAGGTTCACGGACATGATCTCCCATGCAGAAACTCCCAGTCCAGAACCGGGCTTACCAAGCTCACTTCAGCCTGTCCCGGGGGAGGCATTCGGGGGTGGACCCAGTCCCCCTTTCTCCTTGGCCAGTAACTCCAGCTACAGCGCTCCAATGTCCCACCAAGGCCAGGAGATGGGAGAAACCACAGCCTGGTAAAGGACAAGAAACAGTGACCATTCCTGGGCTGAATGTCAGCCTAGTTAATTCAGGAGATGAATAAAAAAAAAACCCACATTGTGAGGTGAAAATTACAGCTGAAATTTTTACAGACTGATTTTCACAAGTGATGAACTGATGGACAGAATCAAGAATGGGATAGCTTGCAGGAGAAAGTAATATTTGCTGCCCAGTAGACACTCCAAAGCATATCCCTTCCTGGATTACTGGACTTGAAATATATATATATTTAAAAAGGAAAAAAAAATGCGATTCCACCCAGCAAAAATGCTTCTCGCCTTCCCCTTGATGTTAACGAAGGTATCTTCTAATAGAGAGAAATGCCAAAGGGGACATGTTTAGTTCTCTTAGTTTCTCACCACCTTCTTTAAAACATTGCTTCAAAGCAGTATTAGTTTCCATTCTGTTGCTCTTCAATGCCACTTCACGCTCAGCATAACAAAGGATCCGGTTTTGATACATGCTTTAATGTTCGTCTACAAACACGCCTGTTTCAATCGAGACAGCTTATTTTAAACATTTGCCAACATGTCAAATCAAAGGCTGCCACTTGATAGACACGTTGACACCTCCAGCACGGCACTGACATTCTCTAGCCCACGTCTCAGCTATAAGTCCCTTAATGCACACAAAGCGTTCTTGATCATAGCTCAAAAGAAGGATGTCTATACCATTATTCAAAACACGGACACAATTATACAGACACTTGTACCCACACACACACGGACAAATCTCACACCCATCGAAGCGGCCCTGATAGTTCTGCTCTGCACACTGCTTCACCTGACCTTCCTTTTGTTACTGTCCCTTTTAAAAAACATGTTTTAATGGAATTGATTTTCAAAAGAACATTGAACCCATAATGGAGAATGTCCTTCAACAGCTGAGGTCTCCTTCCTCTAAAGAGAGAAAACAAAAGAGGGGGCAGACAACATCTGTGACATTATGGCTGTCTGCTCCGAAGCACTCATTGCCATCTAGTGGCCACATTTTTAAGGCACAGAGAATTAAAATAAGCTCAAAGCAGCAGACTCCAGTTGTGTGTGCATGTGTCTGTGTGTGTGTGAACATCTTTGTACTTCAAAGGACAAATTCTCTGCATTTTTTTTTTTTCAGACTGATCAGGGCCAAGTGTCACCACAGCTGCTATTTGAAAAGTCCGCCTTTGTGAAAACATATTAAAGGAAAGAATTATTTTTTTTTATCTCTTAATTCCTAATTTCAACTCCATGTCAGTCTTTACTCTCTCCGCTCCATCTCATTATACACAAAATGTCTCACACAGAACACGTCTAACACGAGGAATGCTGTTTTTCTGCAGTGAGTTAGCTCTACTTGAAATTTTGTTTTGAGATCACATGTTTTTTCTTTTGGACACCGTTTCAGATGTAGGAAGAATGTTTCTTTTTTTTCCCGTTGTATGGAGATATTCTTGGATACAGAATTGAGTGGGTGCTTGTCTGTGTGTGTGTGTCTGAATGCTTGGGAGTGTGTATGTTTGTTCACGTGCGTGTGTGTAGATTTAAGGGGGGAATTGGGGCAAGGCTGTATTATTTCTATGTAAATAGAACTGGTAATAAAACCTTCTCTTATAACTTGAAGATCTGGTTTCTTGCTAAGTGTCATCACACATCTTTTCTTTAGCTTTTTGTAGAAGAAAGTAACTGTACTAGCAGGATTTCAAGGCAGCTATAATTTACATTTCAAAGTAAAATATCACACTCTTAACTCAGCTACACCTGTTTAACATTTACTGTGCTGTTAATGATTATTACAAGAAAAATGGTTAGCTTGTTAAAAATGCTTGTTAAACTACCAGCCCAATAGTATATAAAGCAGTTTAAATGAGCTTGATTCCAACCAGCTAACACATAAATCTCTCTGTTAAGGGATTTTATAAAAGATTAAACAGTTGTAACAGTTTTGATGTTACTGATTGCTTTTGGTGAAGTCACTTATTACTGATTAATAGATAAATTCAATTTTGGGGGTGGTTGCCAGACTTAACACATGAATCCACTGCAATGCAGTAATGAGCACTTTAACTACTTATTTTACCAATCATGCTTATAGTGTGTAAATTAAATGCACATTAATTTACTTTTTTGGCTATGAGGTCAGCATAACAATCTAAAAACACAACATTAGCTTAGAAACTTGGCATGATGAGTATCTTAGATACTAGCACCATTCATTTGTAGTCACATTTCAAGGTTAATTTAGATTAAGCTGAATGTTCACTGACCTTTCAATACTATTTTTGCTCTTCACCTCCACTCGTGGGGGATATGTCTGGCTCTCTATTTGCTAAATGGTCAAAAACCAGCTAGCAGACTGCTGCCTGCAGTGAGACAAAACCAAGAGACAACTTCTAGGGTTGAAAAATAGAGTCAACGTGTAAGCGCTGAAGTGCAGTTCCCCTAATGACCACTTGAGCCTTACTCCAAAAGTGAGTAAATACCCATAAGATCCTGTATATAATATATATATATATATATATATATATATATATATATAAAAAAAAAATATATATATATATATATATATATTAGTGCTGGGCAACGATTAAAAAAATTTAATCGCGATTAATCGCATGATTTTTCTGCGATTAATCGCGATTAATCACATTGTTATGCGCAAAATTCAATAATGAATTCAAAAGTAGTGTATTCCGTACTTTTATTTTAAAATACTGCTATATGAACAAAAGTGCAATAACATTTGGTTTCCAATTGCTTTAAACAAATAAAGTGTTTTTTAACAGCAGTATTCCCTTTCACAATAGCAGGTAAAGTATTTCTTGTAAATCTCAACTTAGATTAATGTAACTGTGGCAGCGGAGTCAGGGCGTGACGTCAGGGGAGGCCAGCCAGCACACCAGACTGGCATGAATCAATCAGGCCTCCCCTACTT
>VUQS01003165.1:0-10912 GCA_015108495.1 Heterochromis multidens
TGTGTGAAGAGTGGGAGAAGAGGGTTGCATTGACAATCCAACACAATGGGCAGCACATTGAACACATTTTATAAGTGGTCAGAAACTTGTAAATAACTCATGAAAGAATAAAGTTACGTTGGAACCAAGCACACCATTGTTTTTCTTGTGACATTACCAATAAGTTTGATGTGTCACATGGCCCTCTTCCTATTGAAAAAACAAAAGTTGTATCCAAGATGGTCGACTTCTAAATGGCCACCATGGTCACCACCCATCTTGGGGAGTTTGCCCCCTCACATATACTAATGTGCCACAAACAGGACTTTAATATCACCAACCATTCCCATGTTATTACGGTGTATCCATATAAATGGCCCACCCTGTATATGTGTGCCATAGTTAACAGTGACCACTTTTTCAGTGTCCAGAGAGTGGCTTCAATAAGGCAGAGCTCACTGAGCATGCACACACATTTCTGTTTACACTGTTTTGCTAGTGCAGTGTTGTGTGAAAAGTAATGTTTTTTCTGCTTTGGACTAAAGTGCGTTGAGAAATTTATAATGTCTGGGACAGACAGTACAATAAATCTGACACACAAGCATAAACTCCACCTCCTGCATTATCAGCTCTATAAAGTCACATTAACTATAGCACACATTTGTCATGCAATTCTTAGCACTGGCTGCAGCTGGACCACAAAATTTTCTGAAGTTCTGTTTTGAGTCCTCAGTGCCTTGCTGGCAGTTGATTAAAGTTCTCAGCATTTTTCTGTTCCGATTTTTGCTTTCAAATAATTTTGCTCATACACAGTTCTTTACATCCATCACATAGGAAAATTTCCTCTGGTGGTCCATCCAACCATTATTATTACCCAGATCACATGATCATAGGTGAGGGTTGGAATGTAGAAGGCTCAGCTCCTCTTTTCACCACAACAGTTTGATACAATGCCTGCCACGCCGATCTGCTGCTTCAACTCACGCTCCACCTTCTCGTCACTCGTGAATAAGATCCCAAGATACTTGGACTCCCTCACTTGGGGCAGCCTCTCTCCCCAGTCCCAGAGTGAGTATCCAACTGTTTTCAAGAAGAGAACCATGGACTCAGACTTAGAGCTGCTGGCTCTCATCCCAGCTGTTTCACGTGCAGCTTCAAACCATTTCATTGAATGTTGAAGGTCACATTTTGTTGAAGATGACAGAACCACATCATTTGCAAAAAGCAGGGATGCAATCCTGAAGTTCCCAAAATGGAAACCCTCCTCATCCTGGCTATGTCTTGAGATCCTGTCCATGAATGTTACAAAGAGGACTGGAGACAAGGGGCAACCCTGGTGGAGTCCAGCACGAACTGAAAAGGTGCTTGATTTTGTAAAAATGACACAGCTCTCACTTTGGTTATACAAAGACCTGATGGCCTGTAACAATGGACCTGGAACCCCATACTCTCACAGCACACCCCACCAGTACCCCCTTTGGACATGGTCATAAGCTTTCTCCAAGTCCACAAAGTATATGTAGACTAGATGGTCAAGCTCCCATGATCCCTCCAGAGGTCCGATGAAGGTGATGATCTGGTCCACTGTTCCAAGGTCAGGACAGAATCCACTCTTCCTAAATGGAAGGTTTGGCAGTCGGTTAGAGCCTTCTTTCCAGCACCCTGGAATAAACTTTCCCAGGGAGGCTGAGCAGTGCAATAACCCAAATTGGCTCACATGTGCAAGTCCCCTTTTTGTAAAAAAAATAGGAACCACCACCCTGGTCTGTGCCCTTTCCACTTTGAGGAACTCTGGTGGGGAAGTCTGGAAAAAGCAAATGCATGTTTTCACGTCTTGGTCAAACTCCTTGTTGACAGATGACTGTGTTTATATAAATTATATAAATGGACATAGTTACCAAGGCAGTACCCACTGGTTTATGACAAATTTTAATTTAAGCATAATCCCCATTGCCAACTTGTTTTTTTTTTTCTTCTTGTTTATTCATTTAATTATTTATTTTTAGTCAAAAGTAATTAAAATACTAGAATTTCACCAAACCTGTAGCACAGACTTCTTGGACAGTTTTTAAGCACAGAAAAACATTTCTGCATGATTTGACTTACTTGGCAAGTCAAGAAAATCTTGACATGCTTTTGCTGGAAACTCTGAACAACTCTGGACACACCCACTCAGGTGTGTGGGTCCAGAGTTTTGACTGTTTGACTGTATATGGTGGTAGTTGAAACTCATTTTAACCCTCATCCTACCGACTGCGGTCTGTGCAGTATATATTTTTTTCATATCTCACAGATGTTTTCTTTTATCATTCCAGTGTTACAGTGTCTCAGGGGACCCCAGTCAAAAGCACCCAATTCTGCCAGTTCTGCCTGTTCAGTATTAATAAATTGAACTATTTATTCATGTAATGTTTTCCATGGGTCCCAAATTATCATACTGTATCATCTGGATGAGGAACTTCCCAGACTTGAAGTTATTGGAACGTTGGAGATTTCGCCAAATCTACCTGAGATAGCTAGGGTGTGTGCTGGTCATGCCACACATGAAAAGGAGAGCTTATACTGCTACATTGCAAGCTCCAGTCCAAGCTGCAGTGACCCTCCTGGGAGTGAGGAAAAATCCACCTGCTGATGTGACTGTCCAATGCTTGGCTGGAAAATCTACTTTAAAAAGGTGTTACCTTTGCTCCCGAAACACAGACAAGAAGGTAACAACTATTTGCTCATCCTGTCACAGCCAGCATGCCCTGAGCTTAGCATGAGAAAAATTTGTGTGCTATAACTACTTTAGTGTGTGTTTAGCTTCAATTGATTTTAGTTGTTTCTAGTCCCTGTACAATTATAGTGAGTGCTTGGTTCACATTGCCAGCAATAAGTCAGACTCTTTCCTGGTTGGTGTTGGTCTCCGCCTTTGTCAAAGATACAGATCATAATTTTTATGGACAGAATTTCTAGGCGCAGCCAAGGAAGGGTGTTGGATTCAGTGGACTCAGGACCTTGTAACTGCTTTTTGCAGATGTTGTGGTTCTCTTGGCTTCTTGAGGCAATGACCTCCAGATTGCACTACGGTGGTTCGTAGCTTTGTGTGCTGGGCTGAGAATAAGCATCTCCAAATCTGAGGCCATGGTGGTAGTTGAAACTCAGTTTAACCCTCATCCTTTTTTTCATATCTCACAGATATTTTCTTCTATCATTCCAATTTTTTAGAACTTTCTCAATCAATTTGTTCCTAATCATATAAGATCATTGTTTTCTATTTCTGTTTTGATTTGTGCTTTTTACAAATACAAATGTTATGCTGGAAAAGGCTGGAGTACAAACTCCAGGTCATGGATGAGTTGCTGCCCCAATTGGAGTTCAAGTATCTTGAGGTCTTGTTCCCAAGTGAGGGGAGAGTGGAGCAGGAGATTGACAGGCAGATTGGTGTGAATGGTGTACCGGTTTGTTGTGGTAAAGAGAGAGGTGAGTTTAATTTTAAAAGCTGTCAATTTACAGTTTCATCTACATTTCTACCCTCATATAGTCAAGAGCTGTGAATACTGACTGAAAGGATGAGACTGCCGATCCAAGTCGCAGAAATGAGTTTCCTCTAAATGGTATCTGAGCTCAGCCTTAGAGATAGGGTGCGAAGCTTGGTCCTTCAGGAGGAGCTCAGTATAAAGCCGCTACTCTTCTTCATTGAAAAGAGCCAGCTGATGTGGTACAGGCATCTAACCAGGATGCCTCCTGGGTGCCTCCTAAGAGAGGTGTTTTGGTCATGACGTACAGGGATAAGGCCCTGGGGCAGACTCAGGACATGCTGGAGAGATTACATCTCTGGGATGGCTGGTGTTTATTGTGTGTTTAGTTCAGTTGTTTTTCAATTATTGGGGTCAAAATGACCCAAATTGCTTTATTAATATAGATCCAACAAAAATAATGCTTACTTGAAATTATTGAAAACTAAGTGATACCAGATTCAAAGGATGGTAAGTAAGCTGCAAAGTAATAATGTAAATTATACTTTGGAGAAAAGCTGCAAGTTGTATTAAAGAAAATTATTGATTTTTTTTGTTATACAAACTATGCAAATTAATTATAACTTTGCAATAATAACAATAATCTTTTTTTTTTCCTTTAGATGACCTTACATAACTAATAATGCTATTATTACTAATAATACTATTATTATTTTGATATTATATTTGCTTCTTATAGAAATTTATTCTTGGGGTTCCCAGTGACCCCAGTCAGTAGTCCATATATGTTGAAAATGTCAGTAGGATGAGGGTTAAAGTCTAGCTATGTTTTCACCCACTGAAGTTTCTCTGAGAGCAAAGTAAATTAATAAGTGCCCCTTTACGTCTCTACTTACGTTATCTAATGAAAGTCAGACTACGTAGTCATTACGTTCTTAAACAAGTAATTATTTTTAGCATTACACTGCATTATACACTGCATAGCATTGGGTAGATAAGTCTTAAGTCTGACCAATCTTAAGCAAATAGTAGTGTGTTACTGTAACACTGTTTTTACAGGTTTTGAACAGGTTTTGAAAAATAATTTGTAATATGTTTGCTTTCCAAATTGGTATTTCTTTCTAAATAAAGAAAATACTATTTTCTTGCTTCAATTAATATATAATTCTAAAGAAGTTATAATAGGGAATTAAAAAAAAAAAACTTGTGTAAGAAACTGACATTAAAGACTATAATTTCTGATTTTTATGACAGGTGCCAAAATGCACTTTGAAACTCCTTGAAGAAAAACTATAATTCTGTAGCCAGAAGAGAATCAAAAGTGATTAAATGCAATGCCAAATTAATACTACCAAAAGAAATAATTTCCACAATGATTTCACCAAAAGCATACATGCAGTCTTTCTCAGTATGTGAGTGGGTTCTGTGATCATTACATTCAAAACTGGATAAATGGGTTAGATTTGATTTTACAACCACAGACAGCATTGAGCTGAATGGATATTAGTAACTGAATCAGGACACCCTGCAAATGATTCTGGTGCCAGATCCTACTGCCAGGACATTTACTGTGGGGAAACTCACAACATGTTGGTTGCAAAGATCATTTTTACACAACCCACTCACCAGACAGGCCGCTGATATTGGATGATTTCTCGGAAACCCAGATTACACTTGTGACAACATTTTTGAGCATTTACTGCCAACATTTTCCACTTGATTATTCCTACAACATCTGCTCATGACAAGTACAGTATGGTTAAGGTTTGGTTAGGTTTAGACAACTGAAGCTACTTGGTTTAGGTTATAGAGAGGAAGTGCTCAAAAAATAACTACATGGATAAGGTTGGTCAGCTAAAGCACGTGGTAGAGGATAACAAAGAAATTAACACATTTTTCCCTCAACAACCCACCAAAATTGTCTGCATATTGGTTGGAATTAAGTTTTTAATGTACAATTTTCAATTCAATTCAATTCAATTTTATTTATATAGCACCAAATCACAACAACAGTCGCCAGAAGGCGCTTTATATTGTAAAGACCCTACAATAATACAGGAAAACCCCAACAATCAGGCAATCCCTTATGAGCAAGCACTTGGCGACAGTGGGAAGGAAAAACTCCCTTTTAACAGGAAGAAACCTCTGGCAGAACCAGGCTCAAGGAGGGGCAGCCATCCGCCGTGATAGGCTGGGGGGGAGGGGAGGAAGACAGGGCAAAAGACAGACTGTCACTTGGTGTTAGTTGAAAAACAGTATACTCATTTTGAATTTTATTTTTCCTCATATTCCCAGTAGTCATTTTCTTCTTTAAAAACTCACAGTTTACTGGTAGCATGTTTTGAGTAGCAATTTGAAATGATATTATATCAATGTAACAGTTGTTGCTTGTAAATAAAGTCATAATAGTAATAAGTAACAATGTTACTTATCAATATACTATGTTCAGTGATTCTACAAACCAATTTTTCATAATCATTTAATCCAACAAATGTACAATTGACACATCAAAAGTAAAATCATTTTCATGAACACACCTAACCCTAACCCTTAAGAAAGGAAGATTATCTCATATATAGCTTTGAAAAATGTTTAAGCTTTTTGTTTTTCTTTATTTGTCAACCAATGTAAATGTTACCCAAGAAACAGCTAATGTGGGTTTTCTTGACCCCCAGCACTCCACTCCAACCAGTAAGAAAACCCTCAGGTGGACTTTTGTGCAGATAAGAGTTGTTACAATGTGATACATGGCTCCCTGTATGCAGGTGTGAAAATTCAATAGTACTTTAACCATGGATTTTCTCTCTGTCAACTTGAGCAAGGGAAATATCATTAGACCAGGTTTTCCAGAGATAAATTTAGCTATCATGGGATGTTATAAACCATTAACATCAAGCAAAGA
This sequence comes from Heterochromis multidens, assembly GCA_015108495.1. Taxonomy (NCBI): domain Eukaryota; kingdom Metazoa; phylum Chordata; class Actinopteri; order Cichliformes; family Cichlidae; genus Heterochromis; species Heterochromis multidens. The sequence continues at coordinate 6,340 of VUQS01003165.1, forward strand.
GGTATCACTTTCCAGGACTGAGTATTGTATGTGAAAGGCTACACTAACCCCAGTGGATCCCAGTGGATATTAAGCTAACAGTTCTGGACTCCAGTGGGCATCTTAGCAAAGAGATCCTCTTTATTATACTGTAAGTCAATGGCACAAATATGAGCTGGGTGATGTGAAGCTTTTTAGGGAACTCAACCCAGCAGCTTTGTAGGAAGGGGTACAGCTTGTCTACACTGCATGTAATTTGCAGATTCTTTACACTGTATTGTGTATGCTGACAGGTTTGTGATTTGTTTGCACTTCATGGGTGTCTAATTGATTTAGATTAAAGGAGAATGGTTTGTCTGGCTGTCGAAGAAAATTCCTGGCTGATTTGTATTTGCTGTGCCCCTCCTTTTTAAGTGCGAATAAACCCTCCAACTACACACCTAACATGAGCCAACACAGGCCACATGCTGGTCTGCATGCTGGTTCACATGCACTGCATGACACAGCAGCTGAATAAAGCCATCACTTACTTACTAAACAACTGGGCTAGTGGTATTACTCTCAGTTCCAGGGAGCTTTGCTAGTCATGGATATATTCAAAAACTCAGACTTGCTCATATTCTGCTCCTATTGTTGTTGAGAAAATGTGATTATGTAGAAAAAAAAGTACAGCTTTTAAAGGACATCTTTACACATGTGTTACATTTATCATCCCTGTTTTCAAAACAGAAATTCAGTGATAATCAGAGTTATATTATAATAAGAGTTATATTATTCATCAAATGTGGCATAAAATCAAATTACATACTACCAAGTTCTATAATAATCAAAGTTATTGTATTTCTTGATAATTTTACATATTTGCAGTTAGGATTCTGTGATGAAATTATAATTGAATGAATGAAATCCCTTAAAGTGTCTCTTGTTTTAATTAAATCATAAATTTAAAAGGTAGAATTAAAGTAGGTTCAATAACAAAGAGAAAATATTATGTCAAAGTCAGAGAAGTGGATTTATTTTCCACTGCGAACTAAAGCTATACTACAAAGTACAAGAACTGAATCCTGTTCTACTCCACTTTCTTTGATAGTGGACCACCATGTTATAAATAATGTATTAAAGGATTTACAATGCAGAGAAAGAGAGCTGCTTTCAGAAGAATGAAAGTTCCTTTACTATAGTGCCTGAAAAAAGCGTGTTAACTCTTTGCAGCCCAGACCCAATCTGAGTTATAAAAGACTTCATATATTTTCTTTTGTATTGTCCAGGTTAAGAGAGTGTTTGGTTTCCTTTTTACAGTTTGTGGTAGCTTATTTTTTCTGCCAAAAGGTGTTTGAGGCCTACTGGGACCACTTAAAAGTTTATGCAGAGCACTAGCCAAGCTGGACAAAAAAGCCTTGAAGTATGCACACACTGGCCCCTTTCTCAGAACCTCTCAGCTCTGGCTTGGGGGAGTGTTGTTGGTTTATGAGAGGGAAAATAGCCCCAGCCTTCTGCAAAAGTGAAATGGGATTAAGGCCTTTGTCCGGCCCACAATGGTGAGGGGAATTAGCAATAGTTGTAGGCACTTAGAAGAGCTCTCACACAGAAGCTTATCCCAGATTTTGCACAATAATCATTTGAATATCAACAGTGTTTTGCAACTACAGCGCTAATGTATAAACCTCTCTCTTTTAGATATTGAAATCCCCAAAAGGATTTTTACCACTGGCTACATCACAAATATTCACGCTTTTTATGGAGAATCATATTTTTGAGTGTCACTGCATCTTACATTGTAGTAAACAACAGATTGAAAGTGGTGCGGAAAGGTTGAATTTTGGAGCAGAAGTTTTTATTATTTATACTAACTTTATATTTGTTGACTTGAAATGTAAATAAGTGATTAAACAGTTGAAAGACTATGTCTAATATTCCACAGTGTAATGTTAAATGGATGTCCATTTGGGCACCCAAGTGATTTCCATTTTTAAATAATTGTTCATTCAATGCTACATTTGATTAAATATTGTCATTATACAATAATATTATATATTTGCAGTATTATAAACAGGGAAGTTTTTGTATGCAGAAATGCTGTGAAATTCAATTAAAAAAAAAACCAATTAGCAGCTTTAAAATGAGAAAGCCTTAAGAGTGCAACAAATTGCTTAAATTAAAAATTTTAAACTTGGTTGTTTCTCAGAATCTTTATGTTCAATCACAAGAGCTATACGTAAATTGTGTTTTGACTGCATTAGTATGGAAACAGAGACTCCCATGCTCTATCTGACCACAGCATTAGACAGAGATAACTCTCACAGAGGAGGAAGAATTGAGACCTTCTGCCTCAGTTGAGTCTCACAAGACTGGCTTCAAGAAGTGTGATGGCCTCAGCATTTTTGCCCACACAGTGAAAAACGTATTGTCCAAATCACAAAACATTGAGTGAGATCAGCAGACTTGTCAAGAGGCCCTGGCTTGAATATGAATGATGAGAGAAAAGCAGGGTGGTCCTGGTGCTGTTTTGGTGTTAGGCAGGTGAACATAAGCTCAACTGTCCCTGCCAGCTGTCCGTCCAGAGTTTACCAATTTAAAAAAAAGAGAGAAAAAATTGCTGTTTAGCACTTTCATGTAAATTAGCACCAGTAACGGAGAGAAATCATCTGCAGACATTGGTGTAATTGCCAAAATGTATTTAAATTTCTTGGCATGATTGCATATTTTAAGTACTAAAATGTCATCTTAACACATCTTTCTAAACATTTGATACACCAGGTATGCTCCAAGCACTCACACTGAAATGAAACGGCTGAAGGTGGCTTTTCAAAGTGAACCCACGCATGAATTTTCTGTCAAAATGAAGAAATTAAGACATAACACCTCCCCTTCTTTCCTGTCTTTAACACATGCACGCTTGCTAGTTCAATTCACTCAAGTGTCTGCATAGTATCTGCATTCAACTGGATACAATGATGCACAAGATGAATAAAGTTATCTCTGCAGCTGAATGGGATGTTGCTTGTGGGAGGGAATGGGGAGGTTCCCTATATGCCCGAGCTGAAAAGAGCTCGGCTTTGAGGGCCACTGCTGCAGGGGTCAGGGCCCAGCTGCTTTTAGGGGTGAAAGGGACACCGGCAGGCTGGACTGGCGCAAGAGACCTAACAAAACCAATCGTGTCAAATAAAGACATCTCAGATTGGCCGTTGACAGATCCCTTCCCAAAGTTGCTGAACACGCTTCATTCAAACTTTGCTCTGGTTTGTATCACATGTCACAGTCAGAGTCCCATTTCACTTGTTAAGAACCTAATATATAAACCTTTAGTTTTGTTTCCTTTGGTTTTGATTTGATTTGGGGGTCTGAAATCAACATTTCTACACAGGTAGGATACTTCTAATCATTTCATAGTGCCAGAATTTTATGTTAAACTTATATGTGAACCTTAAACTCAACCTATATAAAAACCTTTAATTCGCTCAAATATTTTATCTCAGATGTAGAGGTCCATTCTTTTCAGACAGATATCATGAATTTGATGGAAGTGTGTTAGTAAAACCACGAGGCACTTTTCTAAAAGTGTTTAGTTGATGAGATTATTTTAGTTTGGAATTGCAGTGTTGTTGGTGCTTGTTTTTTTTGTTTGTTTGTTTGTTTGTTTTTTCAAAAAGAGAAGACATAGGGTTTTCCCTGTCTCTAAGTTTACAGATTTTATAGGGCGTAGAAATTTTTGAAGTTTAAATTTGGGGGCTGGGGTGGGGGGTAAGTAGGATAATAATCAGGCCACATTATAAGGAATTGATGGTTCATTTTCCCTGTCAGCAGTAGCAGTGCTTTGCCCAAAGATGTGCCGACCTGTGCAGATGGGGTTCAAAGCCAATTTCCATGTTAAAAACTCTGCACGTTGCAGAAATCCCTCACACTGACTCTCGTTGATCAGAGTATATGACAAGCCTGTCTCTTAAAACAAGTCTGCTCATGTAAGTAAATGGCAGTTTACAACTGTACAACAAACACTCTGGCCAGGTTTGAATGTAGTAATAGTCTTGTTTTTATGCATACCCAGAGGCAGTGACATAAAGACAAAAGATGGCTGTAGAGTGTGCTGTCAAAATGGAAAATATGGCCCATTATATGTCATACAGTAATTACACAAACTGTAAAAAGTAGTCCTCTCATTTTTTTATTTTTTTAATCTTACTCCTCCTTTTATCCAGTCTATGTCAAGTGTCGTTACAAAGCTTTATTTCTTGCCAGAAAATCAGTTCAGCCATTCATCATCAGCTCACATTTAAATTCATTTTCCTTCAGGCTGCTTTTTTTTCTCCTGTGTGCCGAGTTTACTAAGAGACAGAAAATCTGTGAGAAGAATAAAGAGATCACTGGGATGGTGGAAATTTGTTTGATGAGTTATGAGATGAACAAATTTTAAAAAGGAGAAAAATACATCTGCCAAGTATCATCCTCAGTATCCTGAGGACAGCATTTACGTCACTCTTTATCTTGCTGTCAACGGCAGCCCGAATTCTGTGTGTTTGCACACATGCACAGGCACAAACTGCATTGTGCAGAAAGGGAGAATTATACTTGTAAGTTCTGCATATAATTAGCCCAT
>VUQS01003171.1:9412-28295 GCA_015108495.1 Heterochromis multidens
AATCAAAAGAATGAGAAAAGTATCCAACATCTACATCTATGCATTTACTGCTGAGATAATGACTACCATCTCCCCTGCTTCTTTACCTTAGATGCAACCCCACATCAAAAATATGTAGGGAATATTTTCTTCAGGCAGTCATCTTTATATGTTTCACTGGAACAGCACCAGACAAAAGTTCCAGCGTCACAGTCCACAGTTGTTTCTCTTTAACCACACATATTGTTTTCTTCTGTTTAGGTGTTGGTACTGGTTTTCTTTTGTCTTTTTTGGGTTTAAATTCCATTTCACTCAGCAGCACATTTCTTACATGTCACAAACACTGACTCCTATTTCTGTCAATTTAAAAAAAAAAATTTTTTTTTGCTGTGTATTTTCTGTTCTAAAGTCATGTGGCTTTGATATTTCTGTCCTGATGCTTTGGGGTCTTCTATGGTCTACCTGTGTGTGTTCCTCTTATAACCTACCCATTTTGTTTGTACTGGTTCCAAATTTAATCTAATCCTTTCTACTGTTTCACCTAAAAGCTCTATGGATGGGGTCATACTTCATGTCAATGAGCCTGCTAAAATCTGCAAACAGACTCTTAAGTGCAGACTATTTTGCATATTTAGACTTGCTCGGGTATTTGTTTTAGAAATGCAAATTACAAGATGACTTCATTTTTTTCTCTCTACTTGATCTGCAAAAAATTATGCCATTAATTAAAATAACTTATTTTGTTTGAGGCATGTTTCATGAAGCTGGAATGTTGAGCTATTAACAAAACAGTTTTACAAAATCAGTAACAGGAGCCTCCATAAGATAAGAGCATTTGTTTCAAATTATTAAATAGTTACATTTGTCGTTTGATGTATTCCTTAAGAAGCTTTTCATCCACTGTATACATCTGGAGTTTGTTGCCATCACTGTAGTAGTAAACCATGTTGGTGCCAAACTCTGCAGGAGCTTGAGTAGAGCCATCAGATGACTGAGAGTCTCCAAAGTTGAGAGAGTATTCATATCGCCCTAAACAACAGAAGAACAATAGAAGAAAGAAATAATGACATATTAAGGATGGAGAGCACTTCAAAAAGCTGGATTTTCTTTGTTGAGACAGAAGCTAGCATTCTTGATGATGTTGCTTCCGAAGTATGTGTGGCAAAAAATGTAAAACACAAATTTGCACCTCGCCCACGACCTCTCCCGCGTCCACGCCCCTTCCCTCTGCCTCGTATTCCTCCACGAACACTCCCACTGTCACTCCGAATGCTCGAAGCATCGTCACCATAGTCACGTGGCTCTCTTCGCCAACCTATGAGCAAGAAAACATACATTCAGAGTCAAAGCCTACAACTTTTTCCATGTACTGGGAGGTCTTTCAGTGGCATTATGAAACTTTAGAAAGTTTAAGGATTTATATTTAAAAATACTAAGAAGCTGAGGTGAACAAGTAATTCAATACAAGTGAACTATTTTTTGTATTCAAACAGTACTCATATTTAAGTAAATTTAAAGAATTGTAATCAATATTTTGTAATTGCCTAAATCCAGTAACGCTGCAATATCAAAACTCGTCCTCCAAGGAAAGACACGAGTAATCAGATGATCACACAAATTGTAAATGAACCCTAAGAATAGTCAGATCATCTAAACTAGTTCTGAGATGATCAAAGGAGGGCTACTTTCAGCACAGTTGATAAAATAATGAAAATGTCCACCAACATACAGTCAGCTTAAAATCCTTTATGACAAGAAGCAGAAGTCTGCTCTTATGGCTGAGATCTGAAACCATTTAATATTTGTCTTTTTTTGCAGGAAAAATACAAACACTTGTTTTTGTTGGCAATTCTTATGAGAATTTATGTCAAACAAGCTTTAAATCATCCATCTGATCAAAGACATTAGCCAAATTAAAAAAGTCATGCTTTCATTGTGCCGTGCAGTAAGAAAAAAGCCATGTAGATACTAAAGACAGATGGCAGCTTGCTGAGCAAATGTTGAAAATACAAAGATACCAGAGGGATAAAGAGCAAAGCCAAACCAGGAAGTGAAGAAAGAAAACGACTGAAGGTGCGAACAGTAAACAGTGAGCTGCTGGCCACTTACTCCTGCTGCTATCATGCGCTCTGTTATTATGGAGCGTTTGATTAGGCGACGTGGGGTCAGATGAGTCATCGATGGGCTCTGTGTCCGAGCGTGCTGGGCCCCTGCCGGGCGTCTTGGCATCATCATCCTGGGACACTTCCTCCAGCGGCAGAGAAACCCACTTACGTTTGTTACCTAACGATGATTGCACACCGAAAACAAAGCTTGAAGAGTTTTGGTCCAAAAGGGGGGGGGGAAAAAAAAAGAAAAAAAAAGGAAAGAAAATCCAGAAATAAAGCTCTATGGTGACTAAAACTGCAGCGTAAACCTTTCATTGCTATCAATGAATGACTACTATGATTTTCCAGGTTTGTTTAGCAAATAAAGAATTTAAAAGTCTTTATTCTCAGGTAACCATAATTTCAGGAGTTTTTGGACTAATGCCCTGTATTCACGTTTTGCAGCCACGTGACTGTTAACCACGTGGCATTAACTTGTTCACCATTTTGGATGTGTGATACTGTAGCTTCAATGAATAACGCCCCAGTCACACAGGCCTAGAGACCAGTTGGTGACCATCTGGCAACCACCGATCGCAAGGGAAAAATGTGCAGCAAATGGTTGCTGGAGGTTTCTGGCAGTCGCAAGGTGAAATTGATCGCAAAAAAGGCACCAAAAACCTCCTTGGGACTACTTTGGTTGCTAGCAGATTGCAGCGGTTGTCTGTAGTTTGTATGAAAGAGGACTTAAACCTAGTTTACTCTGTTGCGGACACAGACAGCTGGAGACCTGCTGGCCGAGTAGTCATTTCTGTTATGCTTCTTTGAAGTCCGCCGCCTAGGCACATGCATAATTGGTGCATTGTAAGGTAATTTCTCCAAGGACAAGTCCGAATGGTCACAGAAAGCAGGCAGGCATGAAGGCGGCCGCAAGGACCCTCATGCCAACTGTCTGATGACGAAATTTATGTCACTGGGACCCGAACAGACCCTAGTAGACTCGGACGTGGAAAGTATAATTCTCGCTTTATCAGCAAAGACTTGCCAACGACTCTATAACTGTGAAAAGTGCGACAAACTGGAAACAGAAAACGTTTGCCTTCAAAGTTAAAGTTGTGCCTCGGTGCAGCAGCAGCCAACAGCTAACTTTTATTGTGAAGGTGAATGTTATCAGTTTCTGAAATTTTACCACTGCTCAGCTATCACATACGTACATATCTATTTTATTTATACTGTTTATACTATATTTATTTATTGGAAATTCATTTATTTTTATATTTTTGTGAATAGTTAGATTGCTTTCTTTGCACTGAATGGGACAGCATATAATTTCGTCGTGCTTTTGGCATAATGACAATAAAAGATTCTGATTCTGAGCTAGTAGTTAGCAAGTTTTTGCAGACCAGTCAGTGTCTTGCATGCAAACTATGGGCTACTGGTGCTACTGCTACTGACCAAAGTATTCACAATTAGGTTTTGGGTGAAGAACCCTTTTTGAAACGGATTTCACCTGGCGACTGCCAGCAACCTCCAGGGAGCACTCATCATCCAATAGGAGACTCCACATTATTCCCTTACGATCGGTGGTTATATCACATCCAATATGGTGAATAATTCTTGAGAAATGTGTGCAAGATGTCACGCAAGAAACCTCAATACATTGTCTGGAAGAATACATAAACTATAAAGTTGAGGATTTTAGAGAAATTTCAACTATTTGGATAGCCATTTATTGGTTAGGTATTTGGTCTTACACTACTTTGATTGTTTAATCCTGTATTGATTTAAACCCAAGAAAATTTTATATTATTTAAGTTGTGCGGTTAATTCAAACTCTATATTAGGTCAAAACATATTTTAAGATTTTTTTTCTCATTTCATTTTGGAACAAAACTCTTCATTTCTAGTTTAGACATCCAGGAGTTGAAGAAGGTGTGTATCTCTGAATAGTCTCCACAAAGATTGGTGCATGTGATGTTTACAATGTGGGAGTGGATCATGGGAAGAGCAACACATAAGATAATCACAGCAGAGCATGCACCAGTCTGCCCAGCCAGCAATTACCGAATTAATACAGTTACAGACATGCTAAAAAATACAAATCATCACAGTCGAGTGAAAAACATGCATCTCCAAATTTGGTTAGAGAGGATTCAGAGGCTCAAGACACATCTGTATATATATTTAAAAAAAAAAAAAACATTCTGGAGATGAATAAATTCACAAGACAATGATGAAATGTGCGTAAATCAGACTCAATCAGGACTGCAGCCACCGTTATCAGCCATATCCAAACCATTTGAGAGAGACAAAAAGCTTCATCCAATGAAAGAATTGCTCTCCCATACCTCCTCTCTTCCTCAGGTTGGCACTCTTGGCATCCTGTCCCACTTTCAACTCTTCATCTTTGGTCAGCTCTCCCATTGGCTCTACCTGAGCCTCCTGGTTCTCTTTGCTCTCACCTCCATCATGGCTGCTTTCGGATTTTCTCTCCGGTCGCTCTCTCTTCTTCTCCTTATCTCTGCGTGAAGAGGGAGGCTTCTTTCCATTGTTGTTGAGGACATTTTGTTGTTGCTAGAAAATGGAGAAACACTAGCTGTTACTCTCTTATTGAACAATTTCAATTTTGTGGGCTTTCTATTCTTACATTTTCTGCTCTGAGGACTTTAATTCTCTGCACAAGTAAAAAGACAGACAATATATTCTTTTAGATGCAATTCAAGTTTAATCTCAGGGCTTAAATCTGCACAACTGACAGAAACAGGCACCTCATTTCCAACACTGTATTATACAAAACCTGAAGAAGTAGTAGTTAATTATTTTTTATTTATTTATTTTTTTTAGGAGAAGCTGAGGTGGGTTTAAAACTTTCTGTAGTCAGTTTAAAATTTGTTTTGGCCTCACAAGGTCAGGGCGTGAATTAAAAAAAAAAAAAAAATTCAATCACACATCTGACCATGTGAGGTCAAAACAAGAATACCTTTTTATGCTTTATAATTCAGCCCATTTTGAAAATCTGCACTAACCCTTTGCAGAGTTAAATCCTGAACACTTCAGAATGCTTTTAGTGCTCCATCTAGTGAGCAGAAATTGGAAAAATCTGCCTGTGATACAAGTAGTAGAAGCACCAGAAAACAAGCCCTCGTTGCTTATAAAAGAAGTCATAGTCACACATATCATACCTCTTTGGCCAGTTCTCCAGGTGTAGGCCAGTTTGTGATATCACTGAAGTCACTTGACTGTGAAAGAGGGAGAAAAACATAACAGTCACCTCTGAAAAGATGATGCCTAATGATTAGGAATCTTTTCATTTGCTTTAACATTGTGTGGTCAGGGCAGGTAACACTGAAGTGGCCAGCAGAGAGGAAAAGGAGGTCAGTGCTCTGTGTGTGGGAGGGAAACTGCAACAACAGTGACAAACATGGCGAGTCACTTTCCACTGCTGTGAATTTTGTAAATTTGGACAAACTGATATGGGATAAAGGTTAGGCAGTCAAAGTGTACACACTCAGAAGTGTCGAGTACGGTGGGCAGAAAAAAAATAAAAAAAATAAAAACTGCAATGCTGATATTTTAACCACATGCATTCTACAATACGAGGTACATCAAACAGGACTAATGGAAGACAACAAACTTCATCCTAAAGGGATTCAGGCTTTTAAACAACGCCTGCTAATGCATGTGTGCTGACCGAAAAGTTTCTGTCCCAGTTCAGCCCAAAAAATGTTGTGAGAAATGGTACAACAAAAGTAATGGCAGTCATTAGAGGTACCAGATGACAAACAAAGGGAGAAGAAAAAAAAAAACCTCTATTCATAAGTGAAGAGTGGGAATACAGAAACTGGGCATGGAAAAAATACTATTTAAATCTTGTGAATTTTTACTGATGACATTCAATATTTAAAAGAAGGCAATTTCATATTGTTGAAATTATCATCACTTTTAGCAAACTTCTGTTGTCCAAATAAATGACTGTAGGTAGAGCTAGACTAGAGTCAGCTATTCTGAATATTAATAAAGTGGTTCAGACATTTTATAATGAACTGAACATTTTCAATTTTGCACTTTTTTTAAATCAGACAAAACAAGAAATTTGTCATGTTAATAATCATCGGTTTATTCTTTAATAAAATCAGCCTTAACTTTAAGATATCTAGAATTTCAATCTAATAAAACTAGTTGGAACATTTTTCTAAAAACATAAAGAGCTCAGGCTTCATGATTCAATGCTTTTAACATCAGTTTGATTATTTTGTGTATGACTATCAGAAAATACTCAGTAACTGTGTGATAATGATAATAAGAGGTCGCTATGTGACTATGACCCCCGGTCAGGAAAGGTCTGGAGTTTGTATTATGATTCATCAAGTTCCATAAAAGCCCACAGTATGTGGCAAAAGCATGACTAGGTAAGTTAGTATGTCCCACTGTAAGCACATAAGTGAACAGTGTACCAGTCCTCAATGGAATTAAAGATCCACTGAGCAGATGTACTACTAAACACTTGCTCTCCTTAACAATCACATTATATTTTTTTGAAATTAGTAAGTATCATTTTATGCAGAATATAATTTTCATATAATCCAATTTCCTTCCAAATGTAAACTTCAAGTAACTGCTGTGGAAAAACTGGTTGGAAAAGCAAACAAAAACTACAGGTCAGCAGCTTAAACCAGCTAACAGTTGGTGATCAGCAGATGGTATTTTCCCATTCTGCATGTCAAAATCCACAGTGCTGAAAAGTGAACGTGTGATCACTTTATGTTGGTTTATTTGCCAGCAAGAAAAGGGTGGTGCTCCAAAACAACCACAACTACAAACTTCTAACTTAATCTGACTACAAGCAAAGACACCAATCATTACATTAGCTGAAACATTCTACAACACACACAGTGAGCAACATGGGGTGGTTACTTTGTGTTGCTGTGGAAATAATTAGTAAAATCTATATGTTAATGTGGCTTTTCCTGTATTGATAGTGTATGCTGCTCTTGTGACATTTTCAAGGTTTACCAGAGAAACTTTGGACATTTAAGATAGAAAAAGATAGAAAAGTTAAAAGGATTACCTTGCTGGATTTTCTCGTTCTGGGCTTGGTGGCACGGACAACTTTTGGAACATTTTGCTGATCTGCGGATACACAATCAATAACCGATAGTGATGTCATTATATTTGACAGACAGGACAGGACTAGATCCAAAAGGTTTCAGTCCGTTTCAACACTCAGAATTTAACAAGAGCTGTGAGCAAGTTCCTGATTGAGAAAGGTTGCTCAACACTGCAGTTAAAAAGTCAAGTCAACTACTGTTGCCTGCTCTGCTCTGCTGTGTTTGGGCACCATCGGATATTTCTGTCACTACAGAAAGAATAAATGTGCTCCCCCCAGGGACTGAGCGACAGAACTTGTTGAGGGTGTTTTGTGCACAGGCAGCAGCGGTATGTCGCTGCATCTCTGCAGGCTGCTGCAGGCTGGGAGTGGCCCACTGCAGCCTGACAGCCCCTATCGCTCGACAAAGGATGGTCAGATTGATAAGAGAAGTAGGGACGAGGCTTCCATATGAATGGGTGTATGCCTGAATGAGCCTTCAGACATCCACCCACAAGACTGGTTGTACAGTGACGCTGTAAAATGATGCCTGTGGTCTTACCAGAGTTGTGCGCTTCAAATATAGCTCCCTCCTGGTCGCTCTGCGCTCTGACACACATTCACAACTCAAATTTAGCTGAACGGTCTGAATTCAAGAAAGCTTTATTTCAGAGCCAACTGTCACATGTACAATAAAATAAATGTGATCACTCAGTGATTAATCAGCAGCATTCAGTGTGAACTGTTGAGTCTGAAACGATCAGCTGATTAACCAGCTGCCAGTTTATATACACAGAAAGTTAATCCATTCAGTTGTGATATCTGATTACATTATTATTATACATTATATTATATTATATTATAATCTGATAACAGCTTCTTCCCCTGGGCCATTCGGACTGCAAACATTCATGATCCCCCAAACCACCCCACCCCCAATCTGAGCCATGGTTTGAGTAACCCACATCGCTCAGGCCTCACACACGGACTCTATACATGGACCAAGTCCTCTGCACTACATTTAGCACTTTGCTACTTGTTCTCCAAATGTGTGCCTTTCTCTTACTTTGTATTTATTCCTCTTGCCTTGTTATTTATATTTCCGTACAGTGGTTGGGTAGAGCACCCACAATTTCGTTGTATTTGTACAATGACAATAAAGGGCTATTCTATTCTATTCTTAAAAGGACTGCTAGAAAACAGATTAAAGACATCTCTTTATTTTTACTCTCCATTGTTGGTCACGAATCTACATCCTACATATCCAATAATACTTGACAGCTTCTTTTAACTAATCCTTTCATACCTGATGCACCTCCACACATTTTAAGCTTTAACCCCCAATTTTTAATGCAGGCTTTCAGTTTCAAAGTTGAAATCTCCAGGTTAAACTATTACTAACAATAAGAGGAATCAGCTAAACTTCATGTGTACTATCAGTGACCTGCTACTTCAGTATTGTTATTCATCAGCCAAATGACTTTGAGCTGTAGCTTTATATGCACAAAAAAGGTCACTTATTTATAGAGCTTAAACTCTTCTGAGTCTTCTGTGCATTTTTGGGTGTCATTTCATTCTGTATTTTGTGTGTGTGTATGGGTTTTCCTTCTTTCCCTTCTTATTGTTCTTGACTTTGTTCTATGTACTGGTTATGGCTGCCCTATTACATGAGTAAATTAAATGATAAATACATTTTTAAAAAAAATTATCAGCAAAAAATTGTGAAAATTGTGTGACAAAATTGAACAGTTTGTCACTGTAAAAAGAATATTTTGTGGTTTGGAGAGTAATACTGGCATGGTAGAGAAACTGACTAAAGAATCAAGGGCATTTTTTTAAATTGACAAATTAAAATTAAATGCAGCTCCATTTGCAAACCCCACTTTTTTCGCTACAAGTCCAACTTTCCATATTTTTCATGTTCTAAAGCAAATGATTTACTGGTACATCTCATTCATAACTGTTCGATTCTTCCAAAGTAAATATAATCATTAGTTTACAACCCTATCCCGCTTTATCTTATCCACCTGTTCAGCCACTTTATTCTCATACTTCTGCTTTCACTAGTTACAGTGAAGAGCTGGCTGGCCGGTGGGAGGAACTGCAGGCAGCCAGGCCATTGGACATGCAAAACGTGCCTGTACAGCAGCAGTAACATTTAGCCAGACTGTCTTAGCGCTTATTTATTTATTCATTTGTTTTCACTGTGCCAAGCCTGCAGCACGAACTTGAGGCTGATTTCGTCCCACACTGAGATTTTCGTGTGCTTTTACTTCACACACACCAGCTCTCACCCTCGATCAGGAGGGGGAAAAGCAGCACGAGAGTTAGCTGGTGGTGGCTAAAGAAGTAGCAGTTGTCAGCAATCAACACGTGGTGCTACGGAGCAATCCGAGCACAGAGGGGGATGGGGCAGTATGCCCCCCCCCCCATCAACAGCTCTCGACCGCGCTGACATTTAAGTTATGTACTCCATTCACCTCTAAATAAGCCTAAATGAGGAAAGACAGGCCCGTGCATCAGATATTAATATTGATTTCTCTGCAGTGAAGCTGCCAAAATGCTGCGGCTGCAGAGGGAGCTGTGTGGCCAGCTGTTACCATATTGTAAAGTTTAATCTGTCCTAATACATGGAAATGTTTTAGTCCACCTCACCTTTGTCTTGGGAGCTGGAGTTGGTATTGCTGACCGGCACTCTGCCCGTGGTCCTCTTAGTCCACGGGTTGACTTTCGGCGGAGGAGCTTCTACAACTTTCCTCTTCACCGTCTCCACAGCCGAGTCAGCGTTACTACTTTGGTCGTTTTCTTTACAGTTTTCTTTGCTTTTCTTTTGTATGTCCGTTGGGCTCTCGGTCGCCACGGAGTCGTGGCTGTCCGCTAGTTGTTTTTCCAAGACTTTCTGCCCCTGTTCTTGTCCTTTGTCCAGGTGAGCACCCTGGGACGTGTTTGGGTTCTTCTCCACCACTCCGCTCGAGCTGGCCGCTGTCAAACCCGAGTCAACCTGAGCACACTCAACCTCTGTGGACATCCTGCTAGTTTCCTAACAGCGCACAGTATTAAATCCAGTGTGAATTGTTGGTCCTTGCTCTGTTATCCCCGAGAAAATTCGTGAAAAGCTCAAAGGGGTGACCACATCCACAACTTGAGGTAAACAACTTTTGGGCTGGACCTCGCTAGCCAGCTAGCCAAGTAGCTCCTGGAGCTAAGTCCTAGCTAGCTAGCGACCATGCAGAAGTCAGCGAGCCCGAGCTAAACGTTATTTTTCACTCCAACTGACGGTTTCATATCAACAAATAATTACCTCTGAGTTCGTAGTTTGTCACCATGTAAACCACTCACACTATATTGTTTCTCCAACGAGTTTCTGTAACTTTTTCTTTTAAAAAAACTACTACAGCGACCTCCTCTCTGGTTGTCTCTGGTTTCAACTCCACGCTACCAGCCAGGAGCTCGTGGAGCTACGCTGTAAACAGTGACTCTGCTGCTGCCGGCGGCCACACGGTGGTACTGCAGCGCATTTCTGTCTTTAATTTATGCCACTTTAAAAACGGTATAACGTCAAATAAATGTGTAATTTTGTTGGTTGGATCTAATAAATCAACCCATTAAGGACGACCATGATAGAAAATAGCAGTAATTGATTATTTAGTTAGTTTGTTTTTTCTGTCAAAACTTTCTACACTTTACACACGTATCCAAATAATCACAGAAAATAAAGTGTAAAAATGAAAGTAGGTATTATATTTTTAAATATACTATTTTATAATTTTTTTTTTTTTTTAACATTTTAAGTGTTCTCCCAGTAGGATTCCTGTATTTTACTGTTGTATTCTTACATAAACTTTAAAGTAGGTCTTATTTAGTCTCTTTATTTTGAATGAATTATTGTCTCTCTTTTTTGCCAATCATTGTACAGCTCTAAAATTATTGGAATTTTTTATGTAGCTTGGGGGGCATTAACCTCCCAATCCATATTTCAACTTCCATGAAATGTGTGTCATAAATAAAGTTTGGGTGATGATTTTTTTTCCCTCCATATTTTTTTCAAAGAAATCTGGTCTCTTAGATTATTTTATGTTTAATTTTGGTTTCTCTCCATTTTCACATCTGTGGGGCATTTTGCAACCACTTCACAATATATTTTGGTTTTATTCAGCATTCCTCTGCATTGTAATTTATTTCAAGCAAAGTCATTCAAAGAACTAGAGCCATTTCATTAGTTACACCGGGTTGGGCCCCTTTTGGCTCCAGAACTGCCTTAATTCTCCATGGCATAGATTCAACAAGGTGCTGGAAACATTCCTCAGAGATTTTGGTCCATATTGACATGATGGCATCACACAGTTACTCCAGATTTGTCAGCTGCACATCCATGATGTGAACCTCCTGTCTCACCACATCCCAAAAATGCCCTGTTGGATTGAGATCTGGTGACTGTGGAGCCCAGTGGAGTATAGTGAACTCACTGTCATGTTCAAGAAACCAGTTTGAGATGATATAAGCTTTGTGATATGATATGTTATCCTGCTGGAAGCAGCCATTAGAAGATGGGTACACTGTGGTTATAAAGGGATGGACATGCTCAGCAACAAGTGATGTTCAATTGGTACTAAGGAGCCCAAAGTGGGTCAAGAAAATATCCTCCACACCGCTACACCACCACACCACCATCAGCCTGAACCACTGTTGCAAGGCAATGTTGTTTATGCCAAATTCTGACCCTACCATCTGATTGTCGCAGCAGAAATCGACACTCATCAGACCAGGTAACCTTTTTCCAATCTTCTATTGTCCAATTTTAGTGAGCCCGTGCGAACTGTAGCCTCATTTTCCTTTCTTAGTTGACAACAGTGGCACCTGGTGTGGTGGTCTACTGCTGTACCCCATGTGCTTTAAGGGTTGATATGTTGTACTTTCAGAGATTCTCTTCTGCATACCCTAGTTGTAACGAGTGGTCATTGGAGTTACTGTTACCTTCCTATCAGCATGAAGCAGTCTGACCATTTTGCTCTGACCTCTGACATCAACAAGATGTTTTCACCCAGACAGCTGCTGTTCACTGGATATTTTCTGTTTTTGGACCATTTGCTGTAAACTCTAGAAATGGTGGTGTGGGAAAATCCCACACCACCATTTCGGCTCAGCAGTTTCTGAAATACAGCTGGTCTGGCACCAACAACCATGCCATATTAAAAGTCACCTTAAATCACCTTTCTTCCCCATTCTGATGCACGACCTAAACTTCAGCTGGTCGTCTTGACCATGTCTACATGCCTAAATGCATGTGATTGATTGATTAGATATTTACAGAAATGTCCATCTTCTGAAAAGTATGCTCATTTATACACTCAATATTTGGCTGGGGCTCCTTTACCATGAATTACTACATCAGTGTGGTGTGGCATGGAGACGATCAGCTTGTGGTCCTGCTGAGGTGTTACTGAAGCCCGGGTTACTCTGATAGCGGCCTTCAGCTCATTTGTATTTTTTGGTTGGGCATTTCTCATCTTCCTCTCAACAATGCCCGGCAGATTCTCTGTTGGCACAGTAATAACATCGTCAGCAAACCATTAGGTAGTAGTTTTGGCACTGTGGGAAGGTGCAAAGTCTTGCAGGAAAAGGAAATTGTCATCTCCATGAAGCTTGTCAGCAGATGAAAGCATGAAGTGCTCTAAAATCTCCTGGTAGACAGCTGCATTGATTTTGGACTTGATTAAACACAGTGGACAATCCATCACCAACACCAGCAATTGACACAGTACCCCAAATCATCAAAGACTGAGGAAACTTCACACTGGACTACAAACACTTTGGTTCCTCTGCCTCCTCACTCTTCCAACAGATTCAAAATTAAATGCAAAATTTATTTTCATATGAAAAGAGGTCTTTGGACCACTGAGCAGCAGTCCAGTTTGTTTGTTTTTTCTCCTTAGTCCAGGTAAGACCCTTCTAATGTTGTTTCTGATTCAGGAGTGACTAGATATTAGGTGTTTGAATGGTAGGTAAAAGGTAATGTATGGTATAGAACTTAAATTAATGAGTCAAAAACCAACCAAACTGCTAACATGGTGCTTGGAGGATAGAAAGTGAGCAAAAGATAAGTTTTTTTTTTTTTTTTCACATTTACTGATTTTTGCATCCTCACCTCCTCATCCCCTGGAAAGAGGAAAAAGAGGATGCAGGAGGAGCTGATGCACAGGTGCACCCTCTTCAGAAGTGTTTTTAAGTTCAGTTTATAAAAGAGGCGTGGGGCATGGCTGGAATATACACATACTGGAGAGAGGAGGACTCTTTAAAGAACTCGTCCTTTTATATTCATATGTTGCTTCAGTTATGTAGGATGATCAAACTTTCTACCCTTCAATGTTTCTGTGTGTCATTAAAAAAAGGTATCATGTCTTTGCAAATTACACCATGCAGTGAAGTGAACTGAAAGTAGCCCTGAATATATAACATGTCATGAACATTGTTACATCTGAGGTCAGAAAACGCAGCTGTAGTTGGGCTAATGAAACTATTTATGATGCAGTTGACTCAAAGATCATATTGAACTGAAATCACTTTAAAATGAGGCGACGAAGCAAGGATATCTCATTTTCTCTAAGGCCTGCTGACTCAACTCCTCTCTCCTTGTGTCTCTTCCTCGCCTCCATCACTGGTGGGAGGGACTAAGAGGCGAGGCAAGGAGTCAAGGAGAGGAATCCAGGATGTGCAATGTGAGAAATGAGAAAGGGGCTAAGACAGCCAGCTCTTAAATGCTCCAGGAAGACTAGCCTGCTGATCCAAGTTGCACTGATTAAATCCCACCTGTTAGCAACCTGCAAGCCAACACAGGAGGCTTTTTTCATTTCTCTCATTTGTGTCTTGACTAATACGACTATTTATAATTCCAGTGAACAAAACTGTAAGTTCAGGGATTCTAAACTCTCTGCTGAGTCTTTAGTCAGCACAAAACCTGTCCACCAGGTGGTGTTACAAAACACACAGTACTTTTTCATTTTCATTACATCCTTGCTATGATGTGTTCTGAATGTATAATGAACACAGCACTCTAAGCTGACTGAATATATGAAAACAACAATAATCTTCTTCCCATTTATTTTTTGTCATTTGTCCATCCTAACCAAAAGCTTCGCTCATCATTAAAGCTATTTTTATCAGTCACACAGTAAATGGGCTGTCATGAGGCAGATGATGAACCAGCGTGCATGTGGTTCTATCAGAGGCTTCTCTTTACCGTTGCCAAATGTATGCTCATAGTGGGATTGTCATTTAGTGTCACTGTCCCAACCTTTTATGCTGCACAGAACTTACTCCCATCTAAATAGTAGTGGCTGCACAGTGAGGGTTAGCTTCTTTGATTTCTTAAGTGCATTTAACACAATTCAGCTGCTGCTTTCATAACACCTCCAGGTCAAGCCGCCTACAGAAATGCACTGATGATTGTGCAGTGGTTGGATGTATAAATGATGGAAAGGGGGAGGAGAACAGAGCACTAGTGGATGATTTTGTGGATTGGTCTAGGAGGAATTGTTTGCTTCTTAATGTGAATAAGACCAGAGAGATGGTGCTCAACCTCAGAAGGAAGAGGATGGCTAGATGCCCCTTGACTATCCTGGAATAGGATGTGGATGTGGTGGAGGAGTATAAGTACCTGGGCATCCACATTGACAGCAGATTGTACTGGAAGACCACCTAGAGGCTGTGTGCAAAAAGGGGATGAAGAGGCTGCATTTCCTAAGGAAGCTGAGATCCTTTAATGTTTGCAGCAAAATGATGGAGATTTTCTATCACTCAGTTGTGCTGAGCGCAGTGTACTTTGCTGTGGTCTGCTGGAGGAGCAGCATCAGAGCTGGTGACACCAACAGATTGAATAAACTGATCAGGAAGGCTGGCTCTGTGATTGCCTGCAAACTGGACACTTTTGAAGCTGTGGTGGAGAGGAGGTCACTGGACAAACTGTTATCTATCATGGATAATCCAGCAGAGCACCTTCTCTAACAGACTGATTCAGCTCCGCTGCCACATGGACAGATACAGGAAATCTTTTATACCACATGTTAGCATTCTCTATAATTCAATGTGTCTGTCTGGCAGAGAGGCAGACTGGCTGATATTTTTATTTGTCATGGTCCTGACAGGCCTGGGTTTATTCTCCTTCCTGTCTCTTTCTCTCTCTTGTCTCACACTTTCTCTCTCTTGTCTCACAGGTTGAGTCATGGGCTGGCTCCTCACATTTGCCTGCGGGTGGCCCTTCAGTTTTCCCCGGCTCCCACCGTCTCACCTGCTTGTCATCAGCTCATTTAGCCTGGACTATCTGAAGACCGACTTGAGCCCCCATGCTACACCAGATTTTGCCTCCTCAGTAGTTGTAATATTGCTACTAATGTTTTCTTTTAGATCTTGCTTTGAGAATTTTCTAACTCTGTTCTCTTGTGTGCTCTCTAGTAATTGCGTGGTGTTACAATGGCTGGAAATTCCTCCCCGTGGAAAGACTCAAGTTGATTCCTGCAAATCCCAATCACCTGTATCCTCGAGCTGGTCGACATCAACTGAAGAAAGGAACGCTTACATGTCTCACACCAGATTGCTCTGAGCTGCCTTTTTCCCTTCCCGCAGCCTGCTATAGTAAAGCAAACAAGCAAGCAATCAAACCAAGACAACAGTCACAGTGACCCGTACCTCAGCCAACTCTAACTTGTCCTCATCTCTTCCCCGCGACACTCCTGTGAAGAATCTACTCATCTGTTCAGAAGTTCCCAAGCTATGATTCCTAAGTTTTCTGTAAATAAACTGTCAAACTGTTTCTGGTCTCTGAATTCTGCGTTTGAGTCCATATTTACTGACATTATTATTTCTGATTTGAGCTTCACCTCTAGCCTCACCGATGGCTGTGTTTGGGTGTAGGCAGAAATATGCTTTGTTGCACCTGTAACTATACACAGCAGTCATACCCATGTATGCTAAAACATTCTGGAGAACACATCAGCAGCAATGCAGCAAAGAGAGATGTTAAAAATATTTGAAGTAAGGAAAGACTTTCAGCCGCTTGTTTTCTCCATATGCCAACATAAAACTTAAAAACAGTCTCAACTTGGGAAAAAAAACCCTGATTGCAGTAATTATAGGCTATGCTAAAAAAAAACAACCAACCAACCAATCAACCAACCACCTTCTAGTCCTCTGTAGCTCATATCCTGCAAAAGAAATCAATGAGGACTACTTATCACTGATTAATCACTGGAAAAAATTTGAGTGTGTCTATTGTGTCTTATCTGATCTGAGACATTCCTGTGAGAGAACTGACATACACACAGTCCTGAGTGACCACTTAAAGCGACATCAATAAAATCCTGTCATATGATGACCAAATAATTACCTCCGCCAAGCTTATGTTTTGCCTAGTTAGTTAGAAATATACTGTAGTATAATATTATATAATAAGCTCAAGTTATTCTTGTCCAGTTATTTACAAATCAATACCTATTATCCATGACCTACTTAAAGGATGTTTAAAAAGAACACTGCCCGGAGAGTGAGGTTTGTGCTCCTGGAGTGCTTCTTGTTTGGACCTGTAGTTAATTTGATCTTTGAGCTTTAAAGAAAGTGTTTTGAACATGTGTACAGCAGGCAGAACAGTTTTCGAATCTTGAATATTAATACTCAAAAGGTGTGTTACATTCAAGTACTTGATGAATGATTTAATGACTCTAAAATTAAGGAGTAATGTTTCCTAGCTAAGGCTATGAGTAAAATCTTCCAGGGTTAGGATATGTAACATGTACCTGAGGAGGGGAGGGAGGGAGATGGATGTAAACTAGTTTTTGATGCTTACACAGATAAGTCCATTGACCATTCTATAGAGAAGCTAAACATAGACATAATACATTATTTAGCCCAGCAACAGCTAATATCCAGGGCACCTGGACTAATAATGCTCTAATATACTGGTTTGAATTTAGGTGCCAGCATTAGCCCAAAGTTGAATGAGTGCAAGGACCAGCTCTGCAAGCTTGAAATGATTCTTGAACCAAACCGGGGTTCAAGCCATGTATTAACTGGAGTCAACCCACATTTTGACCTCTAGTCCAGCTTTCCCAGAGGACCACATGTGACTTCATTCCCAGCACAGGAACTTTACTTGGGAAACAGGAGCTCAGATCCCCACCTGCAGGTTTCTTAAGTTCCAAATTCACCCTAAAAAAAATTGCCTTTTGGGGAAACATTTGGGGTACAGTGAACACTGCTTATCAGTCAACTATTACTACTGTTCACCTGGCACCTTTGATCGCCCTTAGACTCGGCCGAATGCTTGCAGGCAGACTGGAGGCTGTTTTGTTTGCCCTCTCTGCAACCACTACATATAAAAATAACAATGTCATGCTCCTTTATCAGGCAGTATATTTGATTTTAATGTCATTAGGCCAGGCTCCCTGAATTAGGGCTATGATATTTACCTGCAAGTCTGAACAGAAAATCAATCATAGCGCTTGTTTTTTTTACACAACATGCCAGGTTGCAGGGAGTTTTATGGGTTGAGGTGCACAAAGGTTGGTGAACTAGTCTGAAATTTTTATTTTAAAAGAATGCAGTGAAATTTATTCTAAATTTTTTTAGTGGCGATTTTGCAGCTCTGCTTTCCAACTGCAGCCTAAACATATATTCTTATGATCCAAAATTGTATGTAGGACAGGTACTAAAAATAAAGAAGAATATAGTAGCAGAAAGATGCTTTTGTTCTGAAATCCTATGCAGGTTGTATAGAATTATTTTGATTGAAATAATACCTGATTAAATTTTTCTTCTTCTTCCCTGAAAGTGTAGCCTGAAAAAGCATTCCAGATTATAGGAGGCTAAAATCGAAGCTACATGAGACCAGAAGTGTTGATGAAAAATATGCTGACTACCACTATTTACAGTAGACATGGCACAAATATCTTTTCAAATAAAAGAACATGCACGCATAAAGTAAAAATAAAAGTTGTCCTGCTGGTGTTGAAGCTTTATTAGTGTTATATAATCTTTTCAGTGAATACTGATTAACCTTATCTGATTAACCTTTGCAGTCATTAGTGAAGCCAGAGTGGTCCAGGCAGAGTGATACTCAAATGGACCATCTGTGTTTTCTGGGTGGTCTTCAGTCCAGCAGATGGATCAAGTGGTAACTGCTGCCCGAATGAAAAACAAAAAACCAAAAACTGTGTTATCTGTAAAGAAGCACAATGACCAGGTTTAAAATGTGTACCCAAACTTGTGTGAGAGGACTTTCAGTGTTCAAGACATCCTGTGACCAACAGCAAAACTTGAAATCTTCTTATTGTCTGAATGGGATTTCACCATAAAACTGAATAGGAATTCCAGTGATGAATAGTGTTTTGGCTTAGTTTGGAAGCTTCCAGCACAATTTGTCTTTATTTGAAGTAAAGTACAGAAATCAGCCTCGTGTTCCACTAACAAAATGTGATCTTGGCCTTTAGTGTACAAACATAACTAATGTGTATGTTTTCATGCTGTAATCTTGTTTAAAATTCACACATACAGTGGGGCAAAAAAGTATTTAGTCAGCCACCAGTTGTGCAAGTTCTCCCACTTAAAAAGATGAGAGAGGCCTGTAATTTTCATCATAGGTATACCTCAACTATGAAAGACAAAATGAGAAAAAAAAATCCAGAAAATCACATTGTCTGATTTTTAAAGAATGTATTTGCAAATTATGGTGGAAAATAAGTAT
>VUQS01003172.1:6790-24115 GCA_015108495.1 Heterochromis multidens
TACTTGGTTGGAATACATCTCTATCAGTGTCTAGCCCCATAACAAATAGGTTTTGGGAAATCTGAAGGTCAAATCGAACAGCAAACAGTGCCTTTCAGCCTTGGTCCCTTCTCCTATGAATCCCTAACAAGCCACTCAGGGTACAACAACCAGGCACAGTTTTTGGAAGGCAGCCTATTTCTCAGCTTGTGGCATCTCTCTAATAACACAATCTATTCACCATCATAAATAATGTAGGTGCAAGACTTATGATTCCATTGTAGTTTTGCTGCAGCAACCCGCATTCAAGGCCATTTCTCAGCTGAGGAAAGACGAGATAATATTGAATATTTTCAGATGGATAGCATTTAATTTTTTCTGTCCAAGAATGTTGTTTATTGTCTGGGAGGCACTTTTGCTTATTTTTCTGTGTTGCCCATGCACAACCCCAATTCAAAAAATTTGTAAATCTCATAAATCCATGTTTTATTCACAGTAGAACATAGACAACATATCAGATGTTTAAGCTGAGAAAATGTACCATTTTAAGAAAAATATTAATTCATTTTGAATTGGATGACAGCAACAGGGCCATGTTTACCACTGCATAGCATCACCTCTTCTTTTAGCAATGGTCTATAAAAGTCTGGGAACTGAGGAGACCAGTTTCTGGGAGAGGAATGTTGTCCTATTCTTGTCTAGTATAGGATTCTAGCCGCTCAACCGTCCTGGGTCTTTGTTATATTTTGCATTTCATGATGAGTCAAATGTTTTCAATTGGTGAAAGGTCTGGACAGCAGGTAGGTCAGTTCACCACCTGGACTCTTCTACTACGAAGCCATGCTGTTGTAAAAGATGCAGTATACAGTTTAGCATTGTCTTGCTGAAATATGCAAGGCCTTCTCTGAAAAAGATGTCGTCTGGGTGGGAGCATATGTTGCTCTTAAGCCTTTATATACCTTTCTGCATTGGTGGTGCCTTTCCAGATGTGCATGCTGCCAATTCCATAGGCATTAATACACCCCCATACCATCAGAAATGCAGGCTTTTGAGCTGAACACTTAGATATTACACAAGATATTCAAAGTCTGTAGGTTGCAGAATATTATTCTGAAATTGTTTCACAATTTGTAGATGCAGTTTTTTGCAGATTGGTGAACCTCTTTACTTCTGAGAAACTCTGCCTTTCTAAAAGGCTTTTTTAAAAATACCTAGTCATGTTACTGGCCTGTTGCCAATTAAACTAATTAGTAGCAAAATATTCCTCCAGCTGTTTCTTTTTAGTATCAATTCATTTTTCAGCTCCTGTCCCAAATTCTTTCGGACGCGTTACTGGCATCAAATTCAAAATGAGCTAATGTTTTTCATGAAATTGTAAAATTCACAACAGACCATAGAAAACACATCAGTTGTTTAAATTGAGACATTTTAGTAAGTATCTTTAAGTGGCTCGTTTATGTATTCATAAAAGCTCTCCAGTAGCTGTAGTGTTGACGTCATGTTCTGCCACATTGATTTGTCAGGGAAACCCACACCA
This sequence comes from Heterochromis multidens, assembly GCA_015108495.1. Classification (NCBI taxonomy): domain Eukaryota; kingdom Metazoa; phylum Chordata; class Actinopteri; order Cichliformes; family Cichlidae; genus Heterochromis; species Heterochromis multidens. The sequence goes on from VUQS01003172.1 coordinate 8,307, forward strand.
TTTCCTCCTCTGGGACAAATAGCAGTGGTTGCTGATGGTTAGTCCCACTTCTATGTCCAGATTGAAATTTAAAATGTCAAGTTTACATTCGTCCATCGCATCAGTTACTCCACCAACCTAGTGTTTTTTTTTTTTGTTTGTTTGTTTTTTGAACCACCACTCAAAATATCTTTTATTTTTTATAGTACAGTTTGACTAATATTTATTGCTAGCGTTCCATTTCTTAACAACATGTACACAGTTAACCCTAATAGATGGTCGTTTGCCATAATTTTAATAAAATGTTAAATGTCAAATCGAAAACATCTTATAGAACACAAATAATGCAACTCACTTTGCACATTGCTTCATTGGGCTTGTCCTTTTTGTAGTTCAATATAAGGCCGTTCAGTAAGAATGGCAAAAAAAAGTATGCATGTAACTGTTCTTTACAGTGGGTTTGGGCTACCAGCAGCAGAGAGTCCAGGCATCTCAGGCCCCAGAAGACTCAGGAGCCTGGTAAAATGGCCCTGAGGTGACAGACACTGTCCAGTAGCCTCCATAATTTTTTCCAAAAAGTCCATGGAATATAGGGTTATGTTGTGGTACCATACTCTCTTGCACACATTTTCAGAATTTCTCTATGGCAGAGCTGTCAAGGTGATCTGTCACAACCCCAATATGAATGTAGAAAAGGGGCTTGCTGAGGGGAAGAATGTTGTTTGGGAAGAGCTGAAACTTGTCACATTGCTAGCATATGTGGCCCTTGTAATTTATATGTTGCTTCTATAACTGCCAAGAGTTAGAGACTACTGGAGATAGCCAGGTGTACATGCCTGTTTCTGTCATGACCAGAGACAAGTTCATGGTAATTAGCAGCACTGTTCACATGGGCAACCTACAGCATGACATAGAGAATGGCTTTCATTGCCAAACCTGAACATGGAAGCCTACATGAAAGTAGGGGTGTACCCCCTGACAGACAGAAGGTAGGATCAGTGACTACAGCGTGCTAATCACACTTTTTACAAACAGATATGCAAAAGCCAAAGAAAATGGCTGTACAACAGCAAATTTTGGATTCTCAATGAAACCATTAAAAACAACAAGCAGATCATCAGAATCAGCAGATGACAGCAGCATCTGCACACTTAAACAAGCTGTTTGCTAACAATTTCACCATGTCCACATGAAAAGGTGCCAGTGTTTTTTTTTTCTTGCCCCCAAATGGCAAGTTTATCAGTAATTAGAGGTTTAACTAAGCATTCACTTTCAACCAAACCTTGGTATATCGCTAAACCTAACCAAACTGTAAATGCAGCAATGTATTTTGTGTAGAAATGTGTAATTATATGTTTTATACTTTGATCTGGACACCTTCGTGGTTGCTGTACTACAAACAATGCATGACATCCAACACATCCATGGTGACATGGTCATCAATACAAACAGTAGATCCTCGGTGGTACCTATTTTTAATTCTTTGGATCTTAAAAACTGATTGGTCAAGTGATGTGGCCATTCATATCCAAGAATAGTGGCTGTGACCCTTGTTTGCAATGTCACTGACTGTTTTCCACTGACAGCAAAATGGCTGAAATCTAGAAACTGCAACTCTCGTGCTTCAAGCTCTCTGTTTGCAATTAGCAGTCATCTGTGGTTTGCTAATGCTATCATTTTGCTAAATCAAAAATGAAATGTGTTTTTGGTACTAATTCAAGGCAAGATTCCCACTCTATCATATCCTAATTTAATCAAAATCTTACTTGTGTGTTATTTATGCTGTATTTGGCCACCTGCTGTAGATCATTTTCTGTGAAATAACTTGCTGGCAGACATTCATCATATTTATTCAGCAGGAACCAATCACAGAGAAAAACAGTATATTTTCTGTTAGGAAAGATAACTCTATTTCCCCAAGTGTGTTGGCAACAAGCATAGCTAGACAGGAAGTAATTATGTCATGGTGGAACTGGACACTGATTTTGCTAAATGATGTCAACAACTCCTATTGCAGAACCAGCCATGACCTCTGAATACTGCTGAGCACCTTGAAGGACAAATGGAAGAATGGTAGTACTGGTAGCAATAAGGCTGCAGGAAATAGGTTTAGATAACAATGTCTAGTTCCCACATTTCTGTTTGTATCCTTCAAGCAGATCAATAAGAATGTCCGGATGCACCCAGGACATCTATTTTTTTTCTCCTCTTCTCAGCACAGAGGGACAAAAAAAAAAAAACAAGTTGAAGCCTAGGAATTTATGAATGCAGTGAAAATAACAAAGATTTTGTGATAACGGAAAAATGGAAGAAGAAAAGAGGAGAGAAGTATTTGGTCTAGTGTTGTCTCAGTAGGAGGAAATCAGCTTTTCTGGAGTAAAATGGCAGCTTTCATTCTTGGATATGGTCTAGATGTCTTCATAGCAGCAACACATGAATGGCTGCTCTACTTGTATTTATTCGTAGAATGGCAGTGAAAAATACATGATTCTGTCGAATAAAACTATGCAGCTCTCATACATTACAGCAAACAGTAGAAACAGTATTCAAAATCAATGCTCACAAAGTTCCAGAACTTCACAGAACTGCTGTCCCATTCATGTTAGTCTTCTTGTAGAGCACTGAGACCTTCCAGCACCCTTGCTATTATTAGATTGTTCCCTGAAAGTCCCATTCTGAATTCCTGAACATGCCCATTTGCAATGTTCAGCTAAGTTAAAAAGTAACCCTGTAAATTGTAACCCAGGACTCCCACAAACTTCCTTGTGCTTGAAGGATCTGACTTTGAAGGGGATAAGAGCCAAATTTAAATCTGATCTTTTTCTTGTCTTTAGTGGGTGGAGTTCGAAAACTAATTTTAATGCTCCTCACAGTTTAACGATGGACATTTGACAGGTAGAAATGGAGGTCTTTTGGTAATGGCAGGAATACAGCAGGTCGCGTTCCAACCTTGACGTGGCCACACAAGTTGATTGCACCAACTCAAGACAATGCTTGCAATTGCTTGCTCTGCAGTGCACCTGATGGAATTCAAAAAAGTAACCCAGAAGCAGCTCTTCTTTCCACATTGATTAAAATAGCACCAGGTCTAATTTTTCATCAATCAGGCTGCACAGAGCAGATGAGGAAGACAAAAAGTCAGACGCAGGAATAAAGAGGGTTTCCAGGAAATTTTCAAAATAAAAGATGCTTTCCAGAAAAAAATGCTCCACTTCTGAAATGCTCTGGGTGTGATTTGAAGAGCAAAGGATGAAAACAAAAGTGTGATGGAGACTCGAGGTCAGAGACTTGCACTCAATGTATTTCTAGTGTTTAAGTGTCCATATTGGTAAGTAGGTATATTCCTGACTTATGTCTGTCACTGGGGCCCAATATGAGATTTATTTAGGTCCCATACAAAATGACCTATAATCCAGTTACACTCTGGTGCCACCTTCAGATCAAAACTTCAGTTTGTCTTATAATTTTTGTTTTTGACCAAAATTAGAGGGCTTCAGCTACCACATGTGTTTCCAGGGCCTGCTAAGAGGAAAGACACATTCACCTGTTGCATTCCTTCATTCTTGAGCCTTGGTTCTGTTAAAAGAATTTCTGCAAATTAAATCTGTAAACTGGTCATTGGTCTCTAGCTCTGCTTTTGAGTTGGTTTGGTTGGCAGTATGACATGTGTTGATTCAAAATGGATTGTGGTGATAGATCAAGGATGCTGAGTGTTGTTTCTTTTGTTGCACCCAGAATCAACCTCAGATTCCATCTTTTTTTGTGTAATCTATGTTTATTATTTGCTATTGCTTACTTCTTACATATACCTTTTTAAAGATAAGGCAAACTTTATGTACCTTTTCTTAAAATTGCAGTTTGTTGTAGGGTGAGTAATTGCATTATAGGACACTATGCTGACAAACAATACTGACACCACATGTTCTTGTGTTATCACTCAAAATAACAATATTCCTTTTATCTGAGAAGTAATCCTTAACCTTTCAGTCACTTGCCCTTGTAATTTTCACAATATTTTAAACATTACAGCTGAGAGGATAATGATTCATCACCACACCCTTTCATTCTTATTTTACTCTCCTCAACACTTTTGAATATTGCATGCTGTGTCTATAGCCACAAAAAAAGTGACTGACTGACCATGTTCTTTGCACAGGTGGTTGCCAGTGTGCCATTAAAGATAGAGCTCTTAATGTTTTTTAAAATGATCTAGAAAAAAAAAGATCAAAGTAGAAGCAAGGGATGAGAGACAAAAGACGAAACAGAGACCCAGCTCCTTTTAAGAGAATGAGGCCATGCAAGCAAATACCTTGCATGATTTGCGTAGCCATAGCAAGAGGGTGCATGTGCCACTGAATGAGCAGGTGTTCAAATGAGAATGTGCATGCATGTGTGTACATATATGATGGTGTGTGTGAGAGTGTTTGGTCATGCATATTCTCCCTCAGGTGTGTGTTCACACCTGCTCATGGGTTGGACCACAGAAATCACTCCATTTCTCTGTAAAAGGACCAAGTCCTCCCACCTGTCATTCCTGGCATCACTTTTGTTGGTGTGTGTATGTGTGATGACATGCCTGTTATGTTGGAAGCAGCGAGTGTGTGCTCAAGCTTGCAGTGCTCAGTGGGTGTCCACACTGTATGAGAGTCAAAAGCTGTCTAAAAACACTAACTCCAACCTCAGTTTTTTCGATATTCTGTATGAATCTGCTCTGGTTTTTATCATTTTCTTTCATATATGTACAGTTCCAATTGAGGATGCTGATATTAAACATCCCCAAAGTTTCAAATATGGAGGTCAGTAAATATACGATAGACAGTGGATAAACTGAGGGGCTGCACCACTCTGTGTATCAGTCCATGGAAAGTATTCACAGCACTTCACTTGTTCCGCATTTTGTCATGTTACAGCCTTATTCCAAAAGTGATTGAATTCATGTTTCACCTCAAAATTCTACATACAATACCCTTGCAACAAACAGACCCATGGCAGGCAGGTTGGCCGGCAGAGTGTGGCTTTTATTGGCATGAAACAGCTGTTACAGTTGTTGTTCTTGCCGCGACTTTTCAGCCGCGGCCCCAGCTCGGCTCCCGCAGCTCTCCCAGCTTCCGGGTCTCCAGCCCAGCTCTCACCGCTCCTCAGCTGCCGGATCTCACACCCGGCTTCCGCAGCTCTCCCAGCTGCTACGGCTCCAGCCTCGGCTCCCTCAGCTTTCCAGCTCCCAGGTCTCCAGCCCAGCTCTCGCCGCCTTCCAGCCGTCGGATCTCCGGCTCAGCCCCCGCGACTTGTCGGCTGCTGCAGGTCTCGGCGTCCTCATCAAGTAGGGGTGTGCTGGCTGGCCTCCCCTGACGCCACGCCCTGACTCCACTGCCACAACCCTATAATGACAAAGTGAAAAAATATAACATGTACGTAAGTATTTACAGTCTTTGCTCAATATTTTCTTGAAGCACCTTTGGCAGCAATTACAGCTTCAAGTCTTTTTGAGTATGATGCTACAAGCTTGGCACACCTATTTTTGGGCAGTTTCTCCCATTCCTCTTTGCAGAACCTCTCAAGCGCCATCAGGTTGGATGGGGAGTGTCGGTGCACAGCCATTTTCAGATCTCTCCAGATTTTTCAATCTGGTTCAAGTCTGGGCTCTGGCTGGGCCACTCAAAGGACCACTTATCCACAGAGTGGTCCCAAAGCCACTCCTTTGTTATGTGGCTGTGTGCTTAGGGTCGTTGTCCTGTTGGAAGATGAACCTTTGCCCCAGTTCGGTCCAGAGCGCTTTGGAGCAGGTTATCATCAAGGATGTCTCTGTACATTCCTGCATTCATCTTTTCCTCAACCCTGACTAGTCTCCCAGTTCCTGCTGCTGAAAAACATCCCCACAGGAAGTCAGTAAAAAATGTAAAAAATGTTGTTGAAGATTTCAATAAATATTTTGTGAGTATAGGTACAACTTTGGCTAGTAAAATTATGGTCCAAATGACAAAAAAGATTTCTTTAATCATTTGATTAAGGATAATATGAACTCTATGTTCCTTTGTAAAGTAAATTAATGTAACATAATTGAAATTCTAAAGAAATTAAAAACTAAAAGATCAACTGATATAAACTTTATAGATACAGCAATTATAAATGAAGTTATTGAGATTATTGTAAAACCTTTAACATATACTGTATATGTAATCTGTCTTTTCGAAAAGGAGTTTTTCCTAATAATACGAAAATAAAATATTGGATGAGCATCAGTATGGTTTTTGGAGAAATAGAACTACTGCTTATGCTGTAATGGAGATGGTCGAAGAAATAACAGAAGCCATTGAAAATGATGAGTGCTCTATTGGTGTTCATCTTGACCTACAGAAAGCTTTTGATACAGTAGATCATAGTCAGTTATTAAGGAAATTAGAGAGATATGGAATAAGAGGTATAGCCTATACCTGGTTGAAAAGCTCCTTAGAAAATAGACAACAATGTGTGCAAATTAATGACATTTTGTCTGAATTTAGAAAGTACCTGTGGGGTACCTCAAGGATCGGTAATTGGTCCAAAACTCTTCATACTTTACATTAATGATATTTGTAATATTAGTCAATTGTTAAAATTATTTATTTTTGCAGATGATACAAATGAATTGTTCTGAGAAAAATTTAAAAGATCTCTTTATGCAATTGAAAAGGAGTTAGAAATTCTTAAGTTCTGGTTTGATGCCAATAAATTGCCCCTTAAAATCAAGAAAACTAAATTTATGATTTTTGGAAATAGAAAAGAATATGAAGAAATATTGAATTAAAGATTTGTAATACAAAACTTGAAAGAGTCTATGAGGTAACATTTTTAGGTGTTGTGATTAATCACAAATTAACATGGAAACAACATGTTCATTACATTGAATATCAAAGTCGTTAGGAGTTCTTTATAAAACTAAGGATGTATTAGATTATAATGCCCTACATATAATTTATTTTTCACTTATATTACCTTATTTCTCTTACTGTGTGGAATTGTGGGGATCGCCTTTTAAAACAATAATAAATTCAACAGTTATATTACAAAAAAGAGCAATACGAGTCATTAACAAGGCTGGTTATTATGATCACACTGAGCCAGTTTCTAAGCTCCCATATAATGAAATTTAATGATTTGGTTTATTTTAAAATAATGCAAACAATGTTTAAAGCAAAATCTAATTTACTCCCAAACTGTGTACAAAGGGGTTTTTTTTTTCAGTACAGAAGAATAAGTATGATTTGAGAGATTTTTGTAATTTCACTGTTAAAAAAGCAAAGAAAGAGATTAAACAAAGATTTATTTCTGTTGTTGGGGTTAAATTGTGGAATGATGTTGACATGGGCATAAAAATGTGTAGTTCATTTTTGGTTTTCAAAAGAATGCTCTACAAATGTATTTTTGAGGGCTACATGTGAAAGTATTGTTGTTTATCTGTTTGTTGATGTTATTTCTTTTTTCTGTTTGGAAAGTAGGGTAGGTAGGGTAGCTTTAATGAGAAGAATATAGGCCAGACATATATATATATATATATATATATATATATATATATATATAAGCATTGCTTCAGTCTGGGCCTGTTCAGTAATATAGGTATGGATCTTATATTAATTATTTTGCACAGTTTGTGTAATATGTGATGACTGAATGAATAAATAAATATCAAATATTAAGCATACTGTATATACACTTGTTCAGTCAGTTGAACAAGAGTAAAATTAAAGCATTTCCTGTATTATTTTAAGTAATTTTGTATTGTACAATACTGTTTCAGTTAGTTTCTATTTTTTCTAAAGTATAGTTTGTTTAGTTATTTATTTATTATTTTTACTTCATATTTATTTCATTTAAACAAAATTATTTTTTTTATACCTAATACCTAACCTTTTTAGTATATCTTTAGTTAACTATAATAACCTGAATAATAGGTCCCATTTAAGAAGAACTGATTTATAAAGTTTCATTGGATTTGACAGATGCATTAGCAGCATGACAAACATCGATATTTATGTATACGTAAAGTGTTTAGATATTGTAAAGCAAATAATGCACTGCAGTTTGATGCATATCACTGCTGACAACACAAACAACACTGCTCCAGCTTTGGTGTCAACAACATACAGTTTAAATACAGAAAGTGTAGTTTACATTTATTTCCAGGTGGAATGCAAACACAAATAGATGCATATGTTATCTAGACTTTTTTTTTAACCTTTTTTAAATTGTTATTTGTGTTAATTGTTTTAATTTAAAGTTGTTCATTGCAAATTTGAAATGTTGTCTCTTTTTTTGTGGAGGTGAGAGGGTCAACCTCTGGTGCAAAGGTAGGTGGTGAGGCCTAGAAAGAGAAAGAAGAGGAAAAAAACACAGGTGATAACTTACCTAGTGTTATGGAATAGAGATAGTGATTAAAAGAAAAACTGGAAAAAATAGAAAGAGAGGCTTTGAATACTTGCACATGTGCTTTATAATATCCAATATTGTTTTCTAAAGCTTTGGCAAACATTACCACAGAAATTATATGTACCTGTGAAACTCTTTTAGTGGAAAGGAAGGCTTATACATCACAGTACTATTCATCTCAGAGAGCAGAAAATGGTTTAAGTGGGAGTTTAAGTGTTGGCAGCATGCATGAAACATTACCAGCCTTTAGTTAAAGCCACAAACAGCTGCATATGCCCAGATAGTACAGTAATAGATAAGTGATCACTATCTTAAAATGGATTCATGGGTGGTGTTCTGTATATGTAACTGCTTATGTCTTCAGTATCAACCACTATCTCCATGTGCACCATAACGGGATGAGAGTGGCTGTGTTAAGGGTGTTATGGCGTTTGAATAAGCTTACCTGCTATTTGCACACACAAAGAAAAACTCATTCACACACACACACATGCACGCACACACACACAGAAAACAAACTACAATGTTCACACTGCACACCATGCAGCATCTTCTAGGGCTAAAAATGTTAAACAAACCTGCAGTTCCTCTAATGGCCACTTGGGGCAGGCTCCAAAGGTTATGCCCATAGACTTCTATGTTAAAAAGCCCCACTTTACAAAAATATACATGTTTACAGCTGGATACAAAAAGGTTTTGGTCTCCATAGTTAATTTTGCGCTTCTTACACTATATGGACAAAAAATACTGCGCTAAATCTCTTATTCTTTGAATTCAAGTGTTTTCAGACTCGTCACAATGTATGAAATCAAGCACATAGCCATGCAGTCTGCCTTTACAAATATTTGTGGAAGAATGGGTCTTTCTCAAGAGCTCACTGAATTAGAGCGTGGTACTGTGACAGGATGGATCATGTCAACAAGATCCACAACCAATTGTAAGTGGTATTATTGCAAACTGGGAAAGTTTAGGAACCACAGAAACTCATCCACAAACTGGCAGACTACATAACGTTACAGACCAGGGTTGCTTAGTAACTGCAGAGTTTCAAACCTTGACTGGCATTAACATCACCATAAAAACTGTGCGCTTGGAGCTTCATGACGTAGGATTCCATGGCCAAGCAGCTCCTGTTGGTGTAATGTATAGGTGGCTGAGTACTTTTGTCACTGCAGTGTAACAACTGTAAAATTTGTTTTCTTTAATTACCCATCGTTTAAACTTCATTAAAGTCTGTGCTGTCCTGTCTGTCCAGTTTTGATGTGTGAAATTCTAGTGTTTAATTTGTATGTAAGCATGTACATTATGAGAGATGGCACTCAAAGAATTCTAAATTTAAATATGTGGGAGAATTCTGCAACAGCAACGATGGTGGTGTAAGTGTAACTTAAAGGGTGAAAAAAAAAGTTTTTTAAAACCTTATTTTTGTCGTTTGGCTTTGTTTTGATCAGATTTGACTGGTGATTCTTCAAACACGGTTTTTATGTTCCCACAAGCTCCACATAAAGTCTACGAATGCAGCTTGCTAGCTGACAAGTTAACATTCCACCCTGTCATCCAAATATGGTCACAAATATGTGGCACCAGCAAAACCCCAAAACACTAATTTGAAAAAAATAGTTCAAAACGGGGTTTCACAAATCAGTAGGTCTCGTCATAGTGACTATGTTCATTTAGTATACAAAGTCTTCCATGCTGGCCCAGATATGTCCTGCAGTGCGTGTGTCTGCATATGTTTCAGTGCATTATTTAGGTATAAAAATACACATTTTCATAATTTTCATACCCAAGTAACCCTAGCATGTTAAATGGTGGTCTCTAAACTCCCTCCATTATAGATAGCTGTGGTAAAATATGAATGACTTGGTTGAGTGGCTTCCCCCAGTGTAGTATGTTGAGCAGCTCTAGCTGTGCTGAGTGTGGGGGATCAAAAGGCTGAAAGGCAGCATTGGTTTAAAACTGAAATAAACTGAGCTATTGCAGAGGTAAGGAAGGAACAACCACAAATTTGACCAGTTTCAAACAGGCTGCATACATCCTTGCAAACATAAAGATGATATGATTGTTTAGAGGCTAAACTTACTTCATTCTTGTCTACAGAGCAGATCTACAGATCCTGTAAAAGAAAGTAATAATATCTGAGACAGATTTTCATTATATGCTAAGCATACTTTGTTTATATCAATGCCCTACATAGAACATACATATACCTGTAAGAAAATCTACCTTAGTTGAATGTATTATACCTGTTTATGCTTCTTTTGATGGAATACCTAGAAATGTGGGTAATTATAAGTAATAAACTGTATTTCTCCCTTCTCTAAACAAAAAATATCTACTCTTTCATTACTCATTACACCAATGTTGGTTACCCTCTTTGTGCTGTCTACATACAGTAAGTAGATAAATAGAGATGGGTAGACAATACAAAGAGTTGTGTACATAAGTAGTTACCCAGTGGTTTTTCAATACTTAATGATTACTTTATCATTAGCTATTGTTTCTAGAGTTTGTTAAGTAAAGTGAAAAATCATAGAATAGTTACTCAGTAGTTACTTATTACTTAGGATACTGTTTCCATTTTCTTAATAACAAATGTGTCTAGTTCTTTTCTTTAAAATCAACATTAATGCCTAACTCTGCAGCAGACCCTTATTCTTAATATTAAGACTTCACATTATAAGAGTCTGCTTTGACACAGATGATACACTGTACTGTACTGTATATATTTTCCTTAGTGGACATACAACAGGAAGTGTCAATTACTGTGAATTACTCCTTTAAGTCCAAGCCTATTTTTTTCAAAAGTTTGATTTGAAAGAAAAATTTAACGATTTATAATAACCATTGTTGATAAATTGGTAAATTGAAAGTTAAGTAGACTCTAGTTAAGATTTATGTTACTGTTGACAATAAAATGGTCAATATCATTAACAGAACATTATCTGGATGGTTATTGTAAACTTCTATGTAACTGTTAATAGAATGTTAGAAATGGTTTAAACAATGTGTACAAACATTATAAAGTTCAAAAGTGATGGTTATAATACTTAAAAAAATACTATATAGGCTATAAGTAGGCAGCTGGGGTGAGGGTGGAAACTGGTGATCGCAGTTCATCAACTGTTTCACCTACTTTTTTAGTTTTGTAGTCAAATCAGCTGTTTGGCTACATTAGGGAAATATTATGATTTAGATTCAAATACACCCATTCACAGCATTAACCCTTCACAATAAAAATCAGTGCTTTAGGGTGCCTAGTGCATACAAGAACATCTCTTATATGTAAAATGTGTGTCGGTGACATGAGTTGAAATTGAGATTGTCTCTTATCAGGTATGGCATAATATTGTATAATGCAATATGGGATTCATAGTTATGATAATGTTATATTACATAAACTAACTGTCCAACAAAGTAATAATAATTATCTTTAATATTTATTAATAATTATGAAGCCACATTAAGTATACTTTTGTTGTTTGGTAACAGTATAAAAGTTCAACTATCAGTTTAAAATATATAAACAGTGATTATTATAATTTGTTATTGTTCCATGGATGGATGGATGGATAGGACTGAAAAAAAATAATAATAACCTCAGATCATTTTTGGTGGGTGGTTTTAGTTGATGTAGCACAATAACATTTTGAAATGTTAGCAAGGTAAATTATATGGTACACAAACTGATTGACAATTGAGAGGCGTAAAGCCAACACATTTAGGGAGTAACCTAAAAAGAAGATGTCCATCCATCCATCCATTTTAAACATCAACTCCTGCCATGTCTGGTTTAATAAGACAAACAAGTTGAATAGCACTTTCAGATTAGATTCTCTGAGAAATTACTTGGTTGACAAAAATGTACTAAGATTTAATCAGCTGTTTTGCTACACCACCTTCATTTTTCATTAATATTTTTAATCCCCCTGTAGACATCGACAGTTAACCATGTGACACACTGCTCAAGCTGACCAAGAGATTTGGACCCAGAGCCTACTTGCTGTATCACACAGTCACATCAGAATGACTTCCTGTCCAGATCATCATTATCAGTTTTCATTTACGAGTTTTATTACAAACTGAAGTGGTGCTTTAAATATTCTACTGGGAAACCATTCAGTGAACGTTTGTGTATTTGTACCTCAGCTCTGCCTCATTAGGAATCTGAGTAGTCACTGCAAGTCCATCTAATACATCTGTATGTGTGTGTGTGTGTGTGTGTCCACACCTAGTTGATTGTCTGATAGTAGAATTCTGTTTCACTGTTTATTTAATCAACGCAAAGCCTTGTTGAATTACTGAATTATTAGATCAAACTGCTTTTGTCCCACTAAATTACCAACCTAGTGTGTGTGTGTTTGTATGGAATATTGAACAGCGTCAAAATCTGTTAGTGCTAATGATCATTACAGCTCACATTCACACTGGGAGTTCTGAACAAAAACACACACACACACAGTCTATTATTTAATAGCATAAAATGGTCTAAACTTGTACTTCTGGAATTCAGCAAGGCCTGAAGTCAATACAACAAATTAGGGTTTAGGCTACAAATTCACACTGACATCTGCTGAGTGTTCATTCATGTGATTGTGTACTTTTGCATGCTTCCTCTGTGCATGACAACACAAATGTGTGTTTGCTTGTGAGATTGAGCGTGTGTGGGAGTGTGAGTGAGTCAGTATGGGTGTGAGGCAGTGGTCTGAATCCATGGAGTCTCATTAATGGCTTCATTAAGGCCAGTGAGATCTCATTTGGACTGAGTGAATTATTCAACCTGTGAGTCAGTCAGACCCTCACAGACACCTGCAGACACCACCCAGGTAGAGAGAGAAAGAGAGGAGATAAAGAAGGTGGATAGTGAGAGAGGAAAGTGGCTGAAATAATAATTTAATCCACCAAAAACCAAGAGAATAAGTGGTAAGGGGGAAAAAAAAACAGAGGTTATTGAAGGTGCAGATTTGATATTTGTGCTCGGTTTTATGGTTCTGAACAGTCTATTACAAGACGCATGGGTGAAACATGATGTACGCATATACTGTACATAAAGTATTGTGAGCAAATGAATGGGCACCTCCTCTTTTTGGGGAAGAGATGGATACATGTAAACCAATTCCATAATCTCAGTCTGTTATTTTGATAATTCTTTGCTTCTTTTCTAACCCATCCCACTCAGCTACTTTGGTACCAAAAAGCAAACTAAAGAGAAGCAGTTGAGCAGTTTGGTTGAAGATAGAAGAGAAAACAAAAGATAATTACACAATACCGAGCAGCCATCGCAGATAACAGACCAACATCTGGTTCCACTCACAGTTCCTTTCATTTGAGTTGATTCAAATATTTTGCAAGCCCAACCAATCAGCAGAATAACTCAATAGTTCAAAACCCCATGCAAACTGGTGTGAGACAATCAAATTTGTTGAGCTTCTTTTTCTAAAAACAGATGTGTTTTTGTGTTTTGGTTTGAGCTCTTAATTATAGTCATCTTTTGATATTTTGATTGCAAATAATAGTATGGTCCAGTGTAACTTAAAATCTTTACTAACTGTTCCTATTTAAATAAAGGTAGGCATCCCTCATGTGGCAAATGAACATGGTCTAGGCACCTGATAAGAGTGGTCTCTTCACTTTTCTTGTCTACCTGTACAACAAGGTATTATCACTGACATTTTAGCTGCGGATATGTCGAGCTTCCTTATTATTTTTGTTTTCCTAGCTCTAAAGGTTGACCTGGCTGAGTAACTAAACAGTGGCAAAAGCTATAAAAATAAGACCAATTTCCACCCAAAATCTCACCCTTTCTCTGAAAGTCACCTCTCTATTTCACTCCTTTCAATAACTGGCTAATTCGTCAGTTAACTTGTACAAAAACTGATAGAGAAAAGACCGTGAACACAGTCACCTTAAAACATCTAAATGCGTTTACTCTTCTAAAACTTGAAAACCCCTTTGATTGATCACCCTGCTTACAACTGCTTTAAGTGAACCTCCTTTGGGTTGATTTAATGCCATGCTAAGTTTGGGTCTGTTGTTCATTTTTCAGTATAATTTCAAACACGGCATTGCTTTAAAAGACCATAATGTTCAGCCAAACTAAAATTAAGTTTAAATACATGCATATTTAGATTATCGTAACATTTCTTTGGTGCCTAGAATGGAAATATGAAATATGGCCAACATTTACAGAAAGTGGGAAAATGTAACAACCAACCCAATAACATCCATTTTCATGAATTTAAAATGATTTGACATATTACTTATATTGGGGTGGCTCAAAAAAAGGATATATTCTGCATTAGTCCAGAGTTTTTGGTCATTTGCTTTTTTCATTTGCTGTGGTAAGTGTGGCTGCCATGTAAGAGCACACCACAAGCTCTCATATATAATACATTTTTTAAGTAACCCTTAATTGTTTAGAAACAGTTGCTGAAGTAATTCTTTTTCAATTGTTGATAAAGTTCATAAAGTAATAAGCAAATGCATGGTTGTGCTGTCAAAATATGTCTCTGTGGGACAGAGAATGGTTCTCCTCAAAAAACCTGTCAGAAAAAGTATGTGCTTAGACTTCAGTCAGGCTTCATCACTGGTTGGATGGCCAAACTTTGGCCATGGCCACCACTTGGCTCTGCCCCTGTTGCAGAAGCCCTGAATTCTTGATCCCATTCCATTTCTCAAAACTAGCTTGGAAAATTAATGAAAATACGACCAAACCTTCCAATTCTTGCTACAGTCCCATAGTTTCTTTCTGTCTCTGTGCCATCCCCTTGGTTCAAGTCATCATTCAAAAGTTACATTGCAACTTTTAACCTCAAAGTAATCTTTGACTTCCAAAGAAGCACAAACCTGTTCTTTTACACACACACAAACACACGCACACACACACTCGCACGTTTGCATTAACTTTCCTTATTATATGTTGCAGCTGCAAACCGGACCTGTGCCACCCGCTCACACATTACCTTCATGAAAATGCACTTCTTTAGCACACACAAATCGAATGCACAAGTCCCATCCTACAGTGGACATTAGCGAAGCCCACATGGAATGAGTCCACACAAACACATGTGCACACACATATGCAGGGTAATCAGTGTGACTAAACAACCTGTGTGTTGCAGTGAAGGCTCTATCAATCATTCCTGAAGCTGAGAGCAGGTAGGGAGCCCTAATGGCCTTTGTGAATGTGTGTGTGTGTGTGTGTGTGTGTGTGTGTGTGTGTGTGTGTGTGTGTGTGTGTGTGTGGGTGTGTGTGGGTGTGCATCTCCAGACTGACTGTCTGGACTTCTCCCTCCCCCTTTGCTTACTGGTTGTATCACATAAGGTAAGTGGTATTTCTGACTGAGACGAAAATGGTCTCCAAACTTAACTGAGTTATTTTCATTGTTTTCCTATTTTTGATGAGGAACAGGAAGATTGGAAGTTGC
>VUQS01003176.1:0-11466 GCA_015108495.1 Heterochromis multidens
GCTCATAGGGGATCGTCTGGTTGTTGGGGTTTCTCTGTATTATTGTAGGGTCTTTACCTTACAATATAAAGCGCCTTAAGGCGACTGTTGTTGTGATTTGGTGCTGTATAAATAAAACTGAAGTGACCATATTTAAACGAGAGGGTGGAGTGCCCCATTAGCAGCTAATGCTCACTAGCTTTTAGTGCACAGACTGTATGTGAGCACCACACACACACACATACCTCCTAATCAGTAACATCCAATCAAAATCCTCAAATTTTACTCACCAAAACTGGAGCTCAGCCTTCTTGGACGGTCTGTTAGTACATGAACCTCACAGCAGCCATATTATTGGTCAGATGATGTCATTAAAAATGCTCCAAAAGGCTCCAACAGCACAAAAATGGTCCAGAGGTCCAGTTCAGGTGAAGCCGAGCAGACAGCCAGCAGCTACAGCCGCCTGTGTCACCATCCACCTGTCAGTCAAAGAGGCCACGCCCCTAATAATGCAAACTTTAATTCAGGTGAGTTATAAAAACATCCTCCTCCCATAGTTATTATGAAGGGTGAACTTATCTCCAGAGACCAAACCAGTTTGTGTATCAGGCTGTAAACATGTTTATTTCTGCTGTGAAGTTTTAACATGGGAGTCTATGGGGACTGACTCACTGCTGCCTCTGCTGGACACCAGAGGAACTGCAGAGTTTGATTCTGCATCATCAAACATGTTAAATGAGGGTTTGAAACAAGGAAACAGCTGATTGGTCCAGAAAACAGTCCACACAGTAAAATGAGGCAGTCAGAGGCAGGTTTGGTCTTTCAGGTGATTTATTTCTCTGATTGTAACACAGCTGCACAACAAGCTTATATACAGACGATAACAGAGTTCAGCAGGTGATTCAGAGCAGGAAGTCAAACCAACTTAAACGGCATGGCTGATGTTTTATAATTATTCCACATCCTGTTTGTTTTGTCCTGCCGTTACATGTCACAGAATCAGAGCTTCTTAATCACTGGCTGGAATAAAAGCTGCAGATGAAATTTGAGGTAAAACAGAAATAATGAAGAGCCCATAAAAACAGTAAGTGTTAAAAGAATAAAGAGATTCTATAAGAACCATAAATGGAAGAATAAATGCTCTGTTACAGTTAAACACACATGAAGATTAAATGAAAGCGACACAAACACAGTCCTGAATCCCGCCTTCACCCAGAGGAGACTTTATGCTCCTCCAATCAGCAGTTTAAACGCCACCATGTCTGCAGGTGAAAACTCAGCTGTACGACTAATAAAGTTACACAAATTTGAAGTTCTTTTAATGGTCACATGGTTCTGTTTTTGGAGGCAGGTGTTCAGTTTCAAACGAGCTGTGTTGGGATTGAATTGGCCCTACATAAAGGCAGCAGGATACAGTCATCAAGAGACACTGCACCTGCAAAGCTCCGCCCACCTTCAACCTCATGTACGTGACCAATAACTCCACCTGACACAGAGAGAGGTGGAGATGTTTATAAGGAGGAGGAGACACAGAGGAAGTCAATCTGCCATCAGATTTAACCCCATTCACACACAGAGGAGACTGACTCAGGTTTAATCCAGTTTAACTTTACTGCGTACAAACAGGAAGCAGGCGTCAGGTGACCTGGTGTGTCGTTTTTGTGTCCTCCATGTTCAGCTGAGTTCGTCAGAAACGATCAAAGACGGCCGGCGGGATTAACAGCGTCTCTGGAGGAAACCACGTCCTGCATTTACCAAATAAGCTCAGATTGTTGTTAATAATGTGATTACATCATCACGCCTCCTTCCCACAGTGTCAGGTGTTTTAAGCTCACTTCTATCATCTTTTTTCCTTTAATCTCAGATTTTCTCCTAAATTCATGATTGAAAAATCTCAGAATATCTGTGTTTTTTTTTCTTCGATAGTTTATCAGGTCTGTGGGTAAAAAAAGTCATGTTTAAACTTTAATCCCTGAATATTGCAGATTTTTGTCCCACATTTATGATTTAATAATCTCAGAGTTTCTTTATAAATTATCTCTCTTAATTCAGCACTTAGTCTATTTATCACTTTAATCTCATATATGAGTTTTTTTTCATGATTTCATGAGAATATCTGAATGCTTCATTTTTAGGTAACAGAAGGTAAAAAAGAAAATCTAAATATGATCTTTGCCTAAACCGAGTCTAAAATACGAACCTCACTAACTGTGGGCGTCATGCAGGACCCTCAGGCTGCGTCTGACTTCCTGTGTGGGCGTTACCGCTCTACAGGGCGAGCAGCTCTGACATCACAGCACCCGGAGCACATTCACCTCAGTGCCCACAGTTCAAAGGTCACGGAGGGTAGAAAAGTTAAAACCAGTTTAGACGTTTTAGAGGAAGAACTGTATGAAGCAGACGGGTTTGACCGGCATTATTATGAGGGGAGGCGGGGCTTTTAGCCAGGTGTGCTCAGGTAATGAACTGCTTCCTCTTTAATTAATGCTAGCACCTGCAGGCTACCTGTGTTCGTTAAAGCAATGTGACGACATTAATGCAGATTCAAGGTCTGTGGCGAGCGTTCAGGGTTAAGATGATGGCGGATGAAGACGAGGAATGTTTCTGAATCAGCACCAGCAGGATTTCCTGTTTGTCTGATCCGAGGCAGGATCAGGAGCTGCAAACACAAACAGCGCTGCGTCAGCGGCGAGGCGGCTCCTCTCCAGCGTGACGCCGTTCTTTCGGGTTGGGGCCAGGTCGCTCAGCAGTTCAGTCTTTTCCATATTTATTTATATTTTTAATAAGAGACGCTCATTTCCTCTGCTCGTTTCACAGTGACAGGTGGAAAAAGGTACGCCGCACATTTCCCACAAACCTACATCTTCTTTGCTCAGACGCACACGTCCACGACGCCCTCGTCTGTGACCTCGGGCTGGCTCTTGAGGCCGGTCGTCATCTCCCGCAGGTTCATCCGCTCGGGGTCAAACGAACCCTTAAAGCTGTCCCCGCTTCCCACGTCGGCGTGCTGAATGCCGCTGAGCTGCTGCAGGGCGGAGCTGCCACCGGAGGAGTAGACGCCGGAGTCGCCGCTGCTGCTGCTGCCCTGCCGGCTGTGCCTGACGCTGCAAACACAAAGACACGGGTCAGTCAGAGCTCTGCAGGATCAGCCAGGAACATGAAGCACTCTTTAATTAACATGTAAAAACTGACCTGCTGTTTGGCTCCAGGCCTGAGGGGGGCGCTGGCAGCTCCTCAGGGGGAGGGATGTGGATTTCCAGGATGGCGAGCTTTGGACAGATGGTCACGCCTTCACACAGCAGCTCTGACTCAGAGTCCGGGGTGAGGAGGCGAGGGATGTCAGAGCCCGGAGAGCTGCAGAGGTACTGCAGGGAGGACAGAGGAGGTGACATGAAGGAGAGCTGCTGATGACGCTGCGCATCACAAACCGCCCCGCCCCTCGACTCTGATCACACCTCATACGTGTTCTCAGGTTAATCATTTCATTTAAGCTAAAACGACCTGAACAGCACCCGGTTATTAAAAACTGCATCGAGGTACCTTCTTCAGGTGGGGGGGCAGCTGGTCGGAGGGGTTCAAATAATCCTTGATGGTCTTGCAGCACCTGAAGGAGCCGTAAAGGACGCCCAGCATGAACAGGAAGAAGAACAGCAGCGAGCCCAGGAAGTACAGGAAGATCTTCCACCAGGGGATCGGACCTGGAAACAAACAGATGCTGTTTATTCAGAGAGCCAACATGGAGGACCTCCACCTTCAGAGTCACAGCTCAGCGCTGTCAACATGAAGAAGAGGAGCGTGTGATGTCAGAGAAGCTGATCATGTGACGACCAGTCTCCCCCTCGGACCCTCAGAGACTCGAAAGCTTCACTCATAAACCCTGAACCTCTGGAGGCTGTGACTGGTCGAGCCTTTATAGCCTCTCTGACAGCGACACAGCCACTCGACCATCATCATCATCATCATCATCCAATCACAGATACTTTGCTCAGTAACTGCCCTCCGATAAGAGGACCACAGGGGTCAGAGGTTACAGCTGTGTAATGTGGAGGTCTCTGGTTTAGTGAACACATCCTTCTGTTAATGCTGTGGAAACATCTGAAGGACGCTGAGAAGATTATTAATGTGAGAATGATCTGAGTGTGGCCACTTCTCAGCCTGTGCCTCTGAAAATCAGATAAAGGAAGGTTGAGTTCAGCTCAGACTATCCTGTGATTATTACTGTCCTTCATCAGTCTCCTCAGAACCTGTCTGTGCTGGCAGAACGCCACGGCGCTGTAACCAACTCACTTTTGCAGAAGGTACAAATTTATTTTGAGTAATTAAAAATAATTCAAAAACAATGATTAAAAATCTATCTGTGAGAGAGTGGAGGCAGAGATGGAGGATGAGGAGGTGCCTGAAGAGGTTCTCTGTAAAATGCGACTTTAGAACATCAAAAACATCAAGCAGAAAATAAAATGGGACCTAAAATCGAGGTGATGTGAACTGCTGACGTTGAGCAGTTACCAAAAAGGTTCTTCCTCAAAGATGTGAATGAAACCAACCGGATGTAAGACGACCTATTAAACCTGCACTGTGTGTGTGGAGCTCTAACACCTGATTGGATCTCCTCCCTCATCCACCTGATCTCCTGCTGTGTGGCGTGAAAGCTGCAGAAAGTGGAACATGAAGCTTGGAAATGCACACAGAGGTGAAAATAAAGGTGTTACCTTCGGTCTGCATGCAGTGCGGCGCCGTGAAGTCGCTGGTCTTCCGGTAGAAGTCATAGCGCGACTGGACGCTCACACAGTACCAGGTCCAGGCCTTCAGGTCCGGCAGAGTCACCATGGTGGTGTTGATTCTCAGCGGCTTACGGGCCTGGAGGAGGAGAGTACATGTTAGATCAGGATGTGGAGCTTTAACCACAAAGACTGCATCATAAAGCTCCTCTAACAGCGCTCTGAGGACGGTGGTGCATCAGCGAGACCACAAACATGTGGTCAGACATCATCATCATCATCATCATCATCATCATCATCCTGTAATGCTCAGCCTGACTGCAGACGTGCAGGCCTCTGCACTTCTGAAGTTCACCCTAACTTAATAAACTGTGCATGAGTGTCACTGCACATGAATCTGAAACGTCCGGGTGGGTTTCCTCCTACATCAGTAAGATTTGTGGTCTGGCGTGCTGGCACGCAGTGAAGAAATGTTTGTGTCTGAGCGTCACTGACACCATTACTGCACTAACTGTGTCAACACTGAACTGCAGAGTCTTTCACAGCTGATGTGACCTGAGCACATCCTGTTTTCTGCCTCTGGATGAAACGTAAAGCATCGGAGGAGGTTTGAAGTGACTCTACACTGGGCATGTTTTAGAGGTTTGTTTCTGAAGCACAGTCTTTGGTCTGACTTGCTTCAGTTGTTACAAAGCAGGGCTGGGTTCAAAAAGTGCATTCTGGGTAAACTTTCAGGTGTCTGCTCAGAACAGGAGTTATAATCACCCCCCTCTGTATGATGGAGGTTTAGACCAACACCCAGGTTTAGTCTTTAGACTGAGACTCTCACTGATTTGGTTTAAGTTTTTAATAGAGCTTAAATGTGATTTTCAGAGCTGAAAGTCTCCTGTGGATAACAGGTAAACTTATGAAGTTGAGGGTTCAGAATGCTGGAAAAATCATTAAAAAGCTGAAAATTTGTACTTCAGGGGCCTGTAAGTGTTTGTAAATGAAAGCAAAGTTTTGTATGGTTTCATTAAATAAACTAACGTCGCTGCAGATCAAACCTCAGCTGACAGGAGGGGGTGGGTGGGACTTCCTGCAGATTGAGTGGATTTTGTGTAGATGTTTATATGTGAGATGTTTCCTGGTGGTTCACTGCTGAGCTCTTTTATGTTGCTGGCTGTTTATTGTTCCTCCGTCTTTATGTCGTATTTGTAGCGCAACGTTCACCCACATCATCTGACTCGCCTGGGGTTATTTTGGGATGTGCTGCAGTAACCTGCTTCTTCCTCATCAAACCAGTTTTCAGAGCCCCGCTCGCTGCCTCCACTGCAAACAGCTGGCAGGAAGTGGAGGCAGCGGGTACGGCACGCCTGGTATTCACAGACAGGAAACACCTCCGCACGAGAGAAAACCAACCTCGTGTCCTCAGGGAGGCGAGAGAAAACGGGCAGCGGTGGGTGAGTTTCTTCACACACATGACCGGGAAAGCACTTCCTACCTGCCCGCCTGCCTGCCGCTCCCAATACTGGACGTGGTAGTAAAGGTCATGGACGTGCTGCTTCATGGAGGTGTTGTTGCTGGTCAGCGGGTCGGTGATGACCACGTCCAGGTCACTTCCAGCAGGAGCGAGGGCCACTTTGCTCGGAGGCCCCAGAGCAGCTAAACAGGACAGAGAGGAGATCACATGAGGCTCCCTCAAAGCTTCAGAGCTAACCAAGAGTTTAACAGTAAGAACATCTCTGTGCTGCTGGTACCTGATGAGCGCCCTCATCCACAGTTACAGTCTTTAGTCACCCATTCAGCAGGTGTTTCACCTGCACTGACATGTGTGAGGTAGTCCTGACTGAGCTTTGTCTGGAACGACTCAAACTGTCGTACTGCAGAGTTATGACAACGAATCACGGTGCATTTCTCTGATTACTTATCAGGAATCTGTGCGTCGTGCATTAAAACTTCACTAACTTTAGTTCATCAGCTGATGTTACAGTTCTGTTTGGTCTGGCTCCATCATCAGCAGGTCCCTGCGTGTTTGACATCAGGAGCACATTTCTTTGTTTTGCTGCTGTTTCAATAAATACTAAATTTAGTCTGGAAAAAATACATGAAATCATTTAAAAAACAACTTTTTTGAGGGCATGTCCAAATTATTTTTGACATCTGTCATAATATTATTCAAACGTTGAATACAGACTATAAAATAAGAGAGGAAGAGAGGAATGCTGCTACTATCACAGACTCAGAGGGTGTTATCCAGAGGGAGCAGCTCACTTTTTATGAGTTTATATATAAACCTCCACACCCTCTGACCGCTCCTCCACCTGATCCATCCTGTTTGCTCTCATCATCAGCACACACACAAACCAGCAGGTGAGTTTGGAGACGCCCACAATGACCTGAGACCTGCCGCTCTGCATGCACTGTCTAATTTTATAAAGAATTTAGGGCTGCAATGAATCTTCCTCACAAAAAAAATCAGCAGTAGAAACGTACCGAGGAAAAAAACTATTACAACATCTGTAGTAAAGACACAGAAGTGACAATAAAATATGAACTTTAACTTAGTCTGACACCAGGTTTAAATCAGGCAGCTTCCTGCTTTCTATCACAGAGATACCTGCAACTAGCAGGGCTGAGTCTAAAGGGGGGCATGAGTGTACTACACCATATTTATTTCAAGGCTTTAGGAACATTATTCTCCAGATTTAGATTATTATTATTATTATTGTATATTATTATATTTATTATTAATAAGACAAAAGTATTTCTTATCTGATTACTCAATTAATTGATGGAATACTTGATTACTAAAATAATCAACAGCTGCAGCCCTGAAAGAATCACTAAATGTTCAGTCGTGTTGGAGACGTTTATCCTGTCTCATTAACAGCACAAACTTTATATTCTAACCGGAACTGCACACACTGCAGTCTACCTGCTGCTGGGTTTGTATATTTGTATAGGAGGAAAACCATGCTATGCAGGCTCAGCTTAGGCAAATACCTACACAGACAGACAGCCGCAGTAGCACGAAACAAGTAAAGTCAATAACCAGCAGCTTCTTGAAACGGGACCAATGATGTGTAATCTGTGCTGTTCTGGGAAGGAAACAGTTGTACACCTGTTTGTGAAATCAAAGGTTTTTTGGCAACTTCCTGCACAGACTAACACTCATTTCTTCAAGAAAACTTTATTTTGGTCCTTTTATTAAAGTAATCAAACCCTCA
Source organism: Heterochromis multidens (assembly GCA_015108495.1). Taxonomy (NCBI): domain Eukaryota; kingdom Metazoa; phylum Chordata; class Actinopteri; order Cichliformes; family Cichlidae; genus Heterochromis; species Heterochromis multidens. The sequence continues at coordinate 7,907 of VUQS01003176.1, forward strand.
GAAACTGATGCTGAACATTTACCAGCGTGCTGCTGAAAGTCAGATTTTGTGAAGACTCGCCGGGTGTTTTTTGGCGTTTCGATCTTTATCTTTACTGAACTCTGGTTTTGGCAGCTGCGCTGTTACCATGCAAAGGTTGTACATTTATCTCTGAGTCACAGCGCCCTGTTTTTGATGGTCTGTGGTGAACCACCTGTGCTCACATGCTGCTGCAGGGCAGCGTGTGCACATCACACTTCCAGGAAAGAGTCGTCTTACCGTCCTTATCAGGGCAGAACTCCTTCTGCACCCATTCAGAGTGCCGCCCGTCCACGTTGGCTTGCACACGAAGCATAAAGATACCCAGATAGTGCAGGTCAAACGGTGTAAGGTCACACGACCGGTCTGATGTCTCGTTGCACACCGTTTTCCAGTTTGGAGTCTTCCTCCTGGACCTCAGCTGGTACATCCTGAGGAGACGAGAACATAAAAACAACATTTTGACATTTTATACTCTTATGAGCAGCTTTTTTTTAGCAACACATTACAAATGTTTTCTCTCTCATCTCATCAGCGTGCTCTGATCGCCACAGCTCAGCAGCGAGTTTGAAAGGCACGTTTTCGCTAAAATAAAATGAAATTATGACAGCCAGAAGCTTTAAAACAGGCAGAAATGTCCGACTTTAAACACTCCAGCAGTCCTTCAGTAAACATGTCTGACAGGAAACATGTGATAGCTGCTTTATTCAGTGTCAGATCAGAAAAATGCCCCAAAATGAACTGTTTGCTGTGAACAACTCCTGACTCTTCAGTGCAACGAGGAGCCATCGTTTTATATATCAGGGCTGGGTGATTAACAATTATTAAAACAGATAATCGGGATGGGACAAGGAAAGAGAACGAAAAACTATGAAGAGGATGGGCAGAGGAGGGCTGTTCCAAAGTTCAGGAGTTACAACCTCAAAGGGTGGATTTAAAATACGAGTGAGAAGCAGTTAAACAGTCTGATCTGATCCAATGATCACAGGCTCAGGTGGTTAAAAAACATTTAAACTGAGTTCCAGTAAAAACCAGAGAAGGGAAACAAGAACCAGGAAAAATGCAAGGTATGCTTCAGGTATGAGGAACTGCTGGCTGTCACTGAGTTTCTGTCTCCGTTTCCAGTAAACATCTCTGATCTGAAGCCGTTTCCTGTGGTTGGTTTGGATTAACCGCATCGAGCTCCTCCAGGAGGGAAAGATGAGTCTGAGTGCATCAGCCGAGACCATCGGGGCTCAACTCTTGAGATTTCACTTCCAGAAAAGCCAATCAAAGTTCACTCAGGCCTGAGTCCATGAAAGGAAGCCCTCACGAGTGGAGCTCTGATACCAGGATTCACCATGGCAACAGCTAGATAACGAGCAGAACCTTCATTTGAATCCAGGGGACCGATGAAGTTTAATCTTAAAGATAAATCTTTAATTATTCAGCTATAACCCGTCAGGCCCAAAAGGAAGAAAAGAAGGTGAACATACACAGTTTAAACAGATCAGACCCAGACAGGCTGATTTAAGGGTCAAACTTTTATTTTTTAGACTCTGTTGCATATTTAAAATGTTCCTCAGCATCATCTGCTGACTGTATTTCAACATGAACTCATTCAGACTGTGTGCAGGTTCAAAAACTCACTTTAAACTACATTTAGTCCAGATTTGAGTCATTTAACACTCCATCTTTCATACTGTGTGGACAGTAATGCAGCAGTCAGCCTGTACGTTACTGCAGAATCACTGTTTACATCAAACTCATCTGGATGTGAACATCTCAGTGAAGACGAGTCTGATACGACTCTAAAACTGGACTACACCTGGTAACCTTTGAACTCAGGTGTTTTCAGTCCCATTGCTACAGGTGTATAAAATCCAGCACCAGAACAGGTCATTCTAAAGAGCTCGGGGAATTTGAGGGTGGTGAAGTGCACCTATTACCACTGAAGTGTTACAATAGGTGTAATAGGATGGTGCTGTTGCAACGAGCCAGTTTGTGAAATGTCTTCACTGTAAGAGGTGTTATTATAAAGTGGAAGCTCAGCCAGGAAGTGTCAGACCAGGTGAAGTTACAGAGCGAGGTCACCGAACGTGTAAAAGTCTCCAACGCTCTGCTGACTCAGTAACTGCAGAGCTCCAAACCTCCTCCAGCATTAACATCAGCACAAAGACTGTGCACCAGCAGCTTCATGGCCGAGCAGCTCCTGAAGGTGTGATGTGCAGGTGGTCCGGGACTTCTGTCCGTATGGTGTAGTTTAAGGAGAGTTTTTGAGCCTGCAGTCAGTAAATGATGCTGAGCAACATTTTAAATCTAAAAATGTGAAGTGTGAACTTTAAAACCAGTGTGACTGACATCGCGGGTTCATCAGTGAACTCAGTCTCACCTGTTTGATTCACTCAGTGTGTCAGGCTACAGGTGAGGAGGCAGGAGAACTCTCCTGTTCTGGATTCAAATGGAGGCTCTGCTCCTCATCTGCCCGTTGCTATGGCAGGTACTCATCCTGGTACCAGAGCTCCATTGATGATGGCTTTCTCTCATGAACTCACCATTTCCCACTCAGAGAAGCAGAGTGTGTTACCATGGAGTTTTATCAGGATCCAGGACAATAAAACATGTTTCAGATATCAGCAGGGCTGCACTAAAGGACCACACCCCCCTGTGTTTACAGCCTCTCAGGTAAATAACCCTGCCCTCAAACCTCCTGCACATGCCTCGTGATTCTGACACTTACGGAACATATTGCATGGTGAAGGTGACGGCGTGGGACTCTGCAGCACTCGGCTCCCAGTCCCAGCTTAGTGTGTAGTGGGTGTTCAAGGTGATCAGGGTGACGTTCTTAGGAGGTGGCACCTCAGCTCCATCAGCTCCATCTGCAGGACAGAAACACAGATTAAAATCAACACATCTTCTTCTGTTTATACAATTCAGGGTCGTGGTTGGGCTGGAGCCTATCCCAGGTGTTAGAGGGCGGAGTCCACCCCGGACAGGTCGCTATCTGTCACAGGGTAACACGGAGACAGACGACCGCTCACGCTCACACCTATGGTTAATTTAGAATCACCAGTTACAGCTAAACACAGTCTTTTAGCCAGTATCAAACCCTCATACAGAGCTGCAGTTACAGAAACTCTAAATATTCTGTTAGCTTTATTTAAAAAACGAGCTGGTATAAGCTGTATTAATGTAGAATTAATACAGCTTATACCAGCTGGATTTTTTATTCTATTAATCAATATCTGAGTGGGTTTGCTTTTGTAATTAATAAAATCTGTTCGGGACTACTTTCAGCAGCGGATTAGGACAGTTTCACCACCTCACCTGAGTGACTCAGGAAGCAGGTTGGTGTTTTTCAGTCAAAGTAAATTAAAAATGCAGAAAGGAGGGAGATATATCAGACTTTTACAAACACACAGGGAACGATCAGTGAGGGTTGTTCAGGGCTGACACCGATTATCAGTAATCAATCAGTAATCAAAGCCAGACAGATTTTTCCTGACTATTTCCTGTGAGACCACGCTGAACTGCAACTCTCTTTTAGAAAGTAAATATTTGTT
>VUQS01003179.1:0-10499 GCA_015108495.1 Heterochromis multidens
GTTGCACACTGAGGAACTGAAAGCTTGCAGGAGTACTTTCATCTTTTCTGTTCTTTGTGGAAAGGTGGCAATTATAATTTTAGTGGAGGTGACAACACTTTGCAATTGTTCGATGTGTGTGATCTAAAATAAATGGCATTCTTAAAAGCGGCAGTCAGCCGTGGGCCACTTATGAGCTCGTCTTGTCAGGTGGGCATGAGTTCTAGTGGATGTTGGAGGGAATGAAGAGAGAGGAGAGGATGAATAAGAAAAGAATAAGAAGAAACAGGAGTCAGTAAGATGGAGACAGAAGTATTGTTAACAGTTTGGTGTGTTAACAATACTAGGCTAAAATAATAGGATCTAAAAACTGAAAGCAAAGCTGACTTAGAGGTAGAAAGACAGAAATTTGAATCTGATCTCTTTCCTACTATGTATCAAATAAATCAGTAGGCAGTCTCACAAAGTCAAATTAAGACTTTGCTTCTTATTCACTGTCTGTCAGGATTCGGCAATTGGATAAATATATTCAGTTTGACAAGTTCATTGTGGGTTGTTTTTTGTGCAACTCCTGTCATTTTATTTTGTTAATTTAGAGGTTTGAAAAGGTCTAAAGCACAAGGTGGTGCCTTCTTTTTCTTTGTGTTGAATACCGACAGAGATTTTCATCATGTATGACTAGTCAATGAAGTCTCGTGGGTACTTGGCACTGTATGGTCAATATTAAGTACGGCAGAACGAAGTACCGGTGCAGAATTCTCCATTCCTGCATCCAATAAATTTGAGCAAACAAGATATCTCAGAGCCCATGATAAGCCAGATGAAGACTGCTATTTTTTCCACTGACATCACCAGCAGTCATTACTCAAAAAAAAAAGAGTAATTTATCACATATTACTTTTTTTAAGTAATGTATTAGTTAGCCAATTATGTACTCCCTAGAGAAAGTAATTGGCTACTTTTCTGTTACTCAATAACAGGGCCTGAGATACACTGTCACATGATTATCAGTTAACAATATAAGATAGAGTCCCACCCCAAACACATACACAAATCCCTATCCTAATGAGGACAGACGCTGAGTATTTTTTTTTTTTCTGTTAACTCAAAGCTGACGGCGAAGTTGAAAAGCCTGTTACATGTTGAACATCAGGCTCTGTCTGTTTGGCTGGGGTCGCAATACACTCAGCTTTGACATCACTATGGGTTTTTTGCAACTAGCTTTGTATTAGCGTGCTGTCTTTGCAGCATGCAAAGAGTCGCTGTCGTGTTAGCAGCATTTGTTTTGCCTGCACTTTATCATCACATACAAAATTTAGTAAAGTAATGCATTACATAACTGCCCTACAGAAAAATGTAATGTGATTACAGTAGCACGTTACAGTTAATGCTGATTACCACACATTAAGGTGCAGTAGTTTGACTACTGACAGGTGGGACTGAATACTAGTGGATGTTGGGGTGATGTTGCATCTATTAATACAACAAAAATAAAAATAAGAAGGCGCAACAGTCAGTAAGATGGAGACAGTTTTAGCCTTACCCAGCCCCACTGTTTTATTAAATTTAACTGCTCCAAGACGAGCTGGATTTTCCAAAACAACAAAAATAGCAGCTGCGGGTGAGTTAAAATGAGAGAAACAGCAACACAATAATTCACAAAATAAGACTAAAAGAGCAGCGACCCACCCTCAGAACACTTTGATCTTTGAACTCACCTGGACTGAAGTAGCCTGAATAGACTACAGTTATGGACCCTACTCAACAGTTTTCACAACTTCTACAAACAACAACAAGAAACAAATAGGACAAAAATAAGCAGAAGTTCCATGCTGTGACCTCACCATCAACCTCCCATAGTTTCTGTCTGAAACTACTGGCTGACTCAAACACTCTGCTTAAACGCTCTCCTACTCAGCTGTTCCCTTCATCCTTCCTATGACAACATGCATAAACAAATTCAAAGTGAACTAAAGTCCCTCCCTGAGCACTGTCCACCATATGGCCTGAGAAGAGGAAGTTTTAGCATTCAATTTCCATTCCAGCACATTCATTAGTATTCATGAATATGCAAATCCAACTGTCCCAGTTGCCAAAGCAATGTAGGCTCCCACTGGGAGGTGTCAGCGTTGTCAGGGGGGGAAAAAAAGCCAACGCCCTTCCGGTTGGGAGGACAGCGTGTATGCGTGTGTGTGTGAACCTCAAACAGATGCTCCTGTATATTTATGACCCATCTGACTGCTGTCTCAGGAGTGCTGGGAATAAAAGCAGCCCCATAGCATCACCAATACAAAATCATGCACAGGCACTTTGACTTACACACACATCAGTGGGATAGCGGGGTTTTGAAGGACTTGTGAACAACCTTAACAGACCTAAAGCTTACAAGGTAAAATGCAAAGTAAATACCAATCTCTTGTGAGTGTGAAGAATAATGAAAGAAATGAAAAGGTGTGACAGTATCAAAGGAAAGCTGAGCTCCAACATTCCATAGTTTACCTTTTACTGTAGAGGGAATAGGAGAAAGACACGGAGACAGACACACAAATACAGACACACACAGTCAATACATATGCAAAGTTTCTCTGTAGGAAGTTGCTGTGTCAGCAGCTCCAGTGGCTCACTGCAAAATGAAGGGTAATCTCTAGGTAGAGAGGCTTAGGGCACGGAAATACACACAAATACACACACCCTCACCCATTCCAAGGGAGTCAGCGTCAGGGGAGAAAGCACAGCTGATAAATGCTTCAGCACAGTAAAAAAGGGACTCACTGTGGACACAAACTTGACAGGCCTTCTTGCAGAGTCAACACACCATGGAGTCTATTCATGACTACAGTGGATGGTGAAATGGAGAGCCACTTATCCACAATACCGTCAAGCAATTTGATGGGGGAGGACTTTCAACTGGATGTGGCAAAGCCTGGATCACTACTTCCTAGAAAAGAAAACTCCATTCACACAGGCAAGATCTGAGGTTTACAGTAAAAAGAAAGCAGTGTATCAGCTTCAGCCAATGTGTGCAAGCAGGCCTGCTTACACAGCCTTTTAATAATCATGCAACTACCTGACAAGGTCATGTGAAAAATCTGCATTGATATGAAGTAGTAATGAAATAGAAATCTGTTTCATTTTAGATTTTAAATGCCGTAATTTCTATTTAATTTTTATTTATTTCAATTAACCATATTAAAAAATTTTATCTTGATCATTTCAGTAGCTTCAGGAAAAAGAAAAAGACTAGACAGTGAGTGTCTCTGAGGCAGACGCTGTGACACTGGGGACATGACACAGCTGTGGGAAGGTGGGCCATAACTAGGTTACTGCTACAGTAGTGGATATATGGAGACAGATGAGAATGGCATCGGTAACTTTATTTGTTGCTGTACAGTTAGGTCTTCCTGGATGACTCCCTGCACTCAGCGCTGAGTGACTGGAGGGGAACATCAATCCACCTGAACACAGACAACCTCAATGTAAACTGTTATTACACAGTAAAAATGCCATGATATACATGTTTAAATTTAATTTCAGTTCCCTGATGGAGGAGAATATAATCCTAATGTGCTGGCAGCTCTGTATGTCACTGTGCCATATTGGACAATGGCAGTGACAATGACAAAGCCAGCCAATATAAAATTCTATAATACAACTATAAAATTCTTATACAGAGCCAGTATAAAATTGTTTTCATATCACCATGGACACTGTAATCATGTGATACAATGATTCTAAAATATTTTTCATCTCTGATATACCATTCATTTCCTAATTACTTAATAAAGTAACAGTTTCTGTTACTATCCCCACTTCCTCTTCTGGTCAGTATGTGCTTCTGGGCACGTGAAAGCTACAGTTCACAGCACCAAAGCAAAAAAAGAATCTAAAACCCGGTAAAGTTGAACATGGAAGCAAAAGAATAAATTATAGACTAGCCTACTGTTTTAAAGATATTCTTTCACAAACACAGAACAAAATGTCATTTGCCCGAGTTGTTTTGCTTTGCTGTATTAAAATCTGCATATTGGTGTACAGCCTAGTTAAGCTGGAGTGCATTGATTGAGGTATAGAGGGAAAAGAAGAATGTTTTCCACTGAGGAGGTTTGATTGAATACAGTGCAAGGTTATTGACAGTGAAACAAACACACTCTCGCACACACACCCCCACCTACATGCATGTGTTACGTACACATACATAACATGCACTCCACTCTAGTAGTCTCACCTGAAACAGTCATACATCATTACTGACTACCAACTATGATCAATACCCAATTAACATGGTCTAAATATGGCCCATGGAGCAGATACATCACACACACACACACCAGATGCACGTGAAGGCCCTCACATCTACATCTGGTTAGATGTAACAGGCCTATTCCATCTAACTAGAAGGATTTTCAAGCTGGAAGTCAGTAGGTGTTTGGTTATGTGTGGAGGTCTGGCATTCCTCACTGGAGAGCAGAAGTAGAATAACACATCTCGGCTTTGTGAAAGCTTGACGGGTGTTACCGGCTAATTATTCCCCCAGCTCCTTCCTGCAGTGTCACGGCTATAGCTTCCCCCTCTCAAACAGCTGCTCTGCTAATTACCTCTGGTGGCAAGTACTGTAGTCTCTTTCTCTTGCTCTGTCTGTCTCAATTACCCACTCTCTTTCTCCTGCTCTGTCTCTCCATATTGTCACAGCTAAGACACAGAGACACGAAGCTGAGTCTGAGGAGCAACTAATAAATCTATCCCATAGTGAAGTTGTGTTCTTCTGCCAACATTTGACAGTAAAAGCAAAGGATGCTAGCAGGACTGAACAGTGTGATGCAGAAGCTCATAAAACAAACACACTTTGTAGAAATAAATTTTAATGATTAATTATCCGGGCTAAGATGGAATGGACTTACTTTTGTGTGGCTTTGTGTATTTGCTACTGTCTGTGTCAACACTTGTCTGTACCCCGTTTGTGCGAGCTGACTGTGATGACAAGCTAAGGCGACGGGATTAGTGCACCCCTGTCTGTCATTCAAACAGACTAACACATGCACACACAAACACACACCAGCTCCAATGAACGCAAACATACACACAAAATTCACAAATTCACCTACCTACACACAAGGGAGCAAGCAGAGACGCATACAGGTTAATTGACTTCTCTTTTAGCTGTGAGACATTCTGATGGAGTCAGCACATTCAGAGGAGAAAGCAGTAGGTGAAGAGATGCAACAAGAATGCCTCTCTCTCAGTCTCTCTTTCCAAGTCGGAAGGATTATTACATAGGACAAGGCTTCTACTGCTGTGGTGTAAATATGATAATGAAGTGTACAGGAGAGAGGATTACACTATCCTAACTCTCCCATTGGTCTAATCCAGGTTCACATATTTGCATAACACACCTCAGTACTGCATGCATCCCACCAGTACAACGCTGATATGGATACAACAAGTAGTATGTGCAGACTGTTTACACTAACATAAGAAAAGAGAATTGAGAATTGCCAGTAGGGGATTTGCAGCAGTGCCTTTGTAGCTGAAATAATGCTGAATCAGAATGTGCAGTTTGCACTGTGATACACCATCACTTGTGTGCTTGGAGCGTTTCAACAATTTCAAATGAAACTGCACAGAGTCCGTGTAATGAGCATAAATAATATTTGAATTGCATGCCGCCTATAAACAGATTAATGTATTTCCAATAATAATAGTGCAGGCTATGCTGTTGTTGATGACATCTTTGCCACACTCTGCTTTCAAAAAGAGCCTATTATGGTCTGCCATGTTGGCATTTGTGCTGTAGAGGAGGGAAAGCGTTGCTTCGTGGCAGCTTTGAAAAAGGACCCAAACAGCCCAAGAGATGCAGAGAGCATTCTGTGGCTAGAAGATTTGTACAGTAAGCTGGTAATTGAGCTCTATATTTTGTTGGGTGTTAAATTCTAAGACCCGCCAGGCACCCTATCCTACAGCCTTCAGAGTTATGGAGGATGTAAAAATCTATACCTGGAGACTTATCATAAACAGTCTAGCTCTGAGTAAGGTCTAAAACACGATAGAGAGGGTTAGACTCTATCGTCTCTGACAGTGATCCAGCAACAACAACATCTGCACCATTCACCTCTCTCCATTACTTTCATTCCATCCCACATCTATCTATCCATCCATCCATCTTCACCTCATCTCCGCTCTGTCAAAGCAGTGGGGCTGTATGTCAGCCCAGCATGTGTGTGTCTGCACCTCTATGCTTGTGTGTGTGTATGTGCGTGTGCACATGTGACAGGGCAGCAGTTGTATGTCATGGTTGTCTCCTGCCCAGAGAATCATGTTATTGATTGGATGCATGTCCTGCTGGACTGTAGGTAGCCATGACTGATCACATGCTGCACAGCATCAGGGGCAAGGCCATCAGAGCACCTGGGATGAAGGAATGAAGAAGTGATAAGAAGGGAAAAATGGAAGAAGATAAGCTCAGAAGATTGCCTAGGGATTTAAAAGTTAGTTCAACCAAATCAAGAAAAATCTGCAATCCATTCAGTGTCACGGTCTCTGTGCTGTGGTTTTATGATATATACCTCTAAGGCTGGGATTATACTTACTTCTGGGCACAAAGACAGCCAGCTGCAGGCACCACAAACATATAGCTGTTCTTATTTTACAACTTTGTAGTCCGCTTGAGTCTACTTGGCTGATACACACAGAATTAATGTACTTTTAATGTGGTGACACATTAAATTGGAGGATACGTGGACGTCTTCACAAAGCCTTGCTTACACCCTCTGATGACAAAACTTACATCACCTGGATTCCTGTAGGGGGCTGAAAATCTAATACTAACATAAGACTTTTACATCACCATTAATAAAATGGAGGTGTTGGACATCCCTGAGTAACCAGTACATTAGTTTTTCAAATGTAAATTGTGTGCAATTCTATGAATCAAGATTTATTCACAGTTGGTTTGATAGCTCATAGCCTGGGCACATAAAATTAAAAATTGTTAAGAAAATATGCTGAATGTATACCTTTGTTAGATGAACCAAAAATTTAAGAAACACATGAGAAGAAAGAGAACGGCATAAAAAGCCAAAGCCAGAGTGTGAGGGAGTGAGAGTAAAACAGGAGGAGGCATACTGATATGAGGTGGTGCACTCAGACGGAGGCTGATAGGCTTGAAGGTGAACCAATCAATTATTCTCCACCGTCAATAATTCAGAGTAGACCAGGGGCTCTCTGTGTATGTGGACCACCACACTAACACATTAGAAAAACACACACACACACAGAGCATCCAGCCCAGCCCTCTGATTTGATTTAAGATGACCAGTCAATGTGGATTCAAGGCTTCAGAGAGCTGAGACTTTAAATTATTGCTCAGCTTAAAGACAGGGGATGAGCAGTATTTTCTCGTTCCATAGCAAAGCCTTCTTATTCCAATTCACCGTCTCTTACCCAGCTTTTCTCATCTTGCTCTCGGTCTCTTCCCTCCTGATGAGTCCCAAGCCAGCAATGCAGGAATACAGGCCCCTCTTGGCATGCACCTTTACTGTTTCACATTTAACTTTTCTCTCAAAAGCTCTGCATTCTCTCCTTTCTTCCTCACTCTCCGCCTTGCTGTGTCTTTGTCTTTCCCTCTGTACTCTCACACACACTCACAGACCCATGCATGCACACTCACATGGACACACACTATCCATTTCTCTGTAATTGAAAAGATGCCCTGGCTGTTTGCCACACTACTAAAGTGGATCAGATGGCAGAATATCCCTGAGGTAGTACATCTCCAACAGAGTGAATTAAAGAGAAAAACCTCTCTCTCTCTCTCTCACCATACCCCTCTGTCTTTCCTTCTTTCAGTTCCCCTCGCTTGCCCACGCACGCTCACACAGTCAAACACAGTGAGTAAGGCTGACTGTGCCATTCCTAATGTCCCATCTCTCTCCTTTCTTTGTTCCAGCCCTCTATTACAATATGAATGGGTCTGTTAAAGTGGAATTGGACCATTTGTCTTGTGTGAGTTTCTTCTTCCTGACACAAGGACTAGAAAATGACTCCTCAGCTATTTAATAACAGGCAAGAGTCTGAGGTCTCGGAGATGAAAGCAAACTGTATACTGAGATTCGCATTCTCCTCGGCTGAGATGACAGAAAGGAAAACTATAACACATCAGTCCTCAATCAAAATCTCCAAAACAGCAGCAAATAGTCAATGATGAGTCAACACAACTAAAAATCACCCCTGTACATCACCAATGTTTTCTCTTCCCAGTACTTCTAGTCTGTATGAAACCTGGGTGAGATGTGTGTCTCTGTGCATTTTTGCTGACTGAAAAAAAAAGATGACAACTAAGCTCATCACACAAGTGAGAGAGTGTAAAGCAAAGATGAGTTTTGAGCTGTGAAACACAACGAATTAAAAAAAAATTACATTATTATAATGAGAGCATTTTAACAACATGGAGGACGAGCTACACCTGGCTCTCCACCTGGCAGCTTTGAATTTTTCCAAATTATTTAAGACACAAGCCAAAGTCAATTAAAAACTGTGTGCACTCCTGCATGCTGCCCATGATCAGCAGCAGGATGCGAGCTACCATGCAATGGGTTGAGAGAGCTAGCTGATATAGTATGCATGAAATTCACACCATATTATTAAAATGAATATTTTTCTTATGATACTTCATGATTTTAAGGTCCAGCTTAAATGTTTTCATCCATATTATATATAAGATTTTTTCAAAATAAAATAAACCGTTGCTAGAAACTTTAACAGTCTGACTACATGACAAATTTAGACAATTTTGAATGTACAACAATGAAGACTGAAAGTTAATCACTGCTGTCTGCCTAATTTTTCAGGTTAATGCTAATTTATCTTTGCACTTTTCACAGTAATTCCATCATTGTTATTATTAGAAGTCTGTTTTTAGCAAGTTAGATAGCTAAGCAGGGTAACTTAGTAGTCTTGCTACCATGAAACCAAGAAATATACCAGCCATATGCACTGAAGAGGCTGAGACAGTGTTTGGCTGAGTAGAAAGACAAACATTCTGGGTAGAGGTGAACATTAATTCTAAAGAAATGTTACCAACAAATCCAGAAGAAGACAATCAAATAAAATAAATACTGATTTCAATTCCATTAAAAAAAAAACTATATATTTATTTATAAAGATTAATAATATACTATAAGACTATTTGAAAAAAATCTGGTGACCCTTTTTGAGCTCGGTAATGGATTTAGATTAGGCTTCATCAAAATAGCTGTTTGCTCTTAACCATGCAAACTGGATATTTTGTTTAACATGCTTTTTTTCAGAAAAAGACTTGTTTTGGAGAATTTTAGGATAGCATGTGTTGAATGAGTGGTGATGGTTGTTGTTCTTTTTAAAATCTTCGTTATTTGTTTGTTTTTCCATTCAAAATGATAGATCTAAGATATTACTGTAAAAGACCACTACAAAAAATTATGGTGGATAATGAACTATTTTCTTTTCTTGGGGAAATCCTGTTTTTTGCTTTGTAGCACTGGGTTTAAAACCAAGCTCTCACTACAGTTATTGCCGGTAATAATTCAACTGTTTCTGGTGGGTGTTGGATTCCACCAGTGCTACCCTTTGCCACCAAGTTTCTAGGTGCAGCCAAGAGGTGGAGTTGTGTCAGATTTGGTCGTCTGCTTTTTGCAGATAATGTGGTTCTGTTGTCCATCGTGGTGAAGAGAGAGCTGAGCATAAAAGCAAGGCTGTCAATTTACTGGCATATCTACGGCCAAACCCTAACCTGTGTCTACAGACTGTAGATAGTGACCAAAAGAATGAGATTGCAGATACAAATGGCAGAAGCAAGCATCTTCCTAAGAGTGTCTGGGTTCTCCATTACAGATATGATGAGGAGCTCAGAAGGGGCTGAGAGTAGAGGTGCTACTCCTCCAAATTGAAAGGAGTCAGTTGAGGTGGTTTAGACATTAGGATGCCTTGTAGGTGAGGTGTTTCGGGCATGTCGAAATGGGAGGAGGCCCCAGGGCAGACCCAAGATATGCTCAAGAGATTATATCCCTCAAATGGCCTGGGAACACCTCAGTGTCCCACCAGAAGAGCTGGAGAAGGTGGTAGGGGAAAGAGAGGTCTGGGAACCTCTGCCTAGACTGCTGCCCCTGCAACCCGGATACAGATAACCATTAGTGGGAGGATGGATGGATGGATGAAAAATATCCAAAGAACTAATGGTCACAAAAAAACAGCATTATTTGCTTTCATGTACAGCACCAACCAGTACAGACATGTTTTGTGTGAAAGTGTGTGTTTGTGCATTGTATTCACATCTCTAACAATATCAGGGCTGCTGCCCTCTGTGTCTTGGTTCAGCAGACAACAGGTCTGATTGGATTAAGACACTCTTCAGTGGATTAGTCATGTCTGCTGTAATGCTGGACACACAGGAAGAGAGCGTGAGCTGTGTCTGCTTCTGTGTGTGTTTCAATCTCATAACTGCATGTGTGTCAGGAAAAAAAAAAAGGGGGGGGGGGGGGGGGGGGTGA
>VUQS01003186.1:0-10777 GCA_015108495.1 Heterochromis multidens
TTTCACTTTTATGCCTAGTAATCATTTAAATATTAAAATGCACTGTATTTTTTGTAGTCTTTTTGTGACATAGAAAGCCCCAGCTTGAAATCCCAGTGTTAAAATTTATCTGAGAACCATCCTTCTGTCCTCCCTTATAACACAGAGCATGAGAAGCCCACAGCAGTGATAGAGAACGGTGAAGTGAGGCTCAATGGGAAGGGGAAAAAGATCAGGAAACCTCGGACCATCTACTCCAGCCTGCAGCTACAGGCACTCAACCAGCGCTTCCAGCAAACCCAGTACCTCGCCCTGCCCGAGAGGGCTGACCTGGCTGCCAAACTGGGCCTCACGCAGACCCAGGTAACATGCAGGATAAGACATACACATATGGAGAAAGGATACAAAATAAGCCTTTTCACATTCAGAATTCAGAATTAACCATAAAATCTGAGCAGAAGGGAATGACAAATTAGGAATATGTATAAAGCATTTTAAAAATATAATTTACCTGTCATAGGTAAAATCATTATTACCTATGATGACAAGATTTGGAAACATTTCTAATATGAAGTGTCTCTAATAGAGGGTGTGAGTTGCCAACTTCACCCTATTTTCCAAAGTATGTATGATACAAAATTAGAGCTACTTTTTAATCGAGATCAATCACACCTTTGATTGTTTTCTTTGTTCTCGGTTAAGCCCAAAAAAAAACAACCAGGCACTGGTACATTCATGCTGACTGATGGCAACGCATGTCCCTTCATGTGTAAATTAGACACTGATATAGTCCAACGTGTCATAGATTCTGTCATGAAATCTTCAAATACATAAGATGTGACATCAGTGAAAAGAAAATAACAAAATTTGAAGAGGAAGGCACTGTGCTAGAGATGTTGGTGCACATTTGTCTACATGTGTCATCGTTTTGCTGGTACTTTTTGTCTGTTTTGCATCTCTTTGAAGTGTACATGCACACACACACATACACACATGTAGACTCGGGCAAACAAAAGCCTAACAGCTGCCGTTTTGTCTGAGATGCGGAGTTTGTGAAGCTGCATCATGTTGTTGTGGCCTCTAGGTTAAACTGCTGTTATTTAATTAGATATTTTAATATTTAATTATAATTCACATCACTTATAAATGTCTGTAAATGTTGACCAACATTAGCCAACAGTGATTCAGCTTTTATCAACAAATGCTTAGATAATTGCTGTTCTGAATCTTTATAGTATGGATCAAATCCTTTGATCCACATCTTTATCAAAGTATTAGAACAATAGATAAACATGTGAATGGAAGGGCAGTTTCTTTAAATTACATAAGTTAATGACCTGCACAATTTTAACTCGAAGTAAAAGAAATACATGGACTGCATTAGCAGTATGTGCCTTATCACCTATTTCATACAGTAGTTCATGTACAGTTGGGTTCCACAAAGAAACATAGAATTAGTTGTAATGATTCATTTATAGCTTTTTAAGCTGATTATTTTACCTAAAATCATGCAATGCTTTGAGTATTGTGACTAGACCCCATGAAACTAACTGTGGGTCAAGGAGTATGTGTGTGTGGTACAATGTGGAACACATTACTAATGATTAAAGGTAGATTTTGATGTATTTAATTTAACAAACACACAAAAAGTAGCAGTATACACACTTGGTATTTATCATTTAATTTTAAGGTCAAATATACTTTTTTTTAAATCTAATTTTCCCCAGCCCCAGTACATGTGGTTGTTTTTTTATTTTTGTTTTTGTTTTTGTTTTGTTTATTTGGGGGGGTTGTCTCACGCCTTAGTCTTTTTCTTGAACTCCTGTTTTTCATTTTTCTATCACAGGACCTGTTAAAGTGTTATTTTAGTGAGTATTCTGTTTGGTAATCATCATTCACATTTTTTTAAAGCACATGTTTTTCATGAGAGTCAAATGTGTGGAGTTTTGTAAATTAGCACTAATAAAAAAGTGGTACAAGTGATAAAAATAAAATGGGA
The DNA here is from genome assembly GCA_015108495.1 of Heterochromis multidens. Lineage (NCBI taxonomy): Eukaryota > Metazoa > Chordata > Actinopteri > Cichliformes > Cichlidae > Heterochromis > Heterochromis multidens. The sequence goes on from VUQS01003186.1 coordinate 1,979, forward strand.
CACCTGGCCGCTCTAGTTATGAGACATAATAAAAATTTAAAGTACAGATAAGTTAACAGTGCAAATGACATAATCGTAACAAAATAAATAAAGAAAACACATTTATAGACAAGAAAGATGCTTTTCATAACAAAATGTTTTGTTTGAATAAATAATATTTAATGATATTAAATACTTGTCATGGCTGTAGTTAAGAAAGGTGTTTTTCACTGGGGGTTGTAAACACGATATAATGATAAAAACATCACAATACAGCGATTCAGTGATACTCGATGTATCACATGGCCACCTGTGATAAATCACAATGTCTGTGTAATTGACAAAGAAAAAAGGAAAAATGTGGATAAATGTGTTTATTTACTGCATTATTCTGTAAGTGTCTTTGTTTACTACTAGGCCTACTTAAATTAGCAATGTGCCAATTTAAGTTGATTTGCTTTGCCGGATAGTTGCCCTTTTCCTGATATTCTCCTACGCTATGTTACTAAGTTTTTCACCTTACCCTCAATCATTTCAGATGTGACACAGAATCATAAGGTAGTGACTTTGGCAAGTCAAATTGTGAGGAAAATCCAGAATGCTGGCATGATTTATATTCAAATTTGGCTCTATTGTATCACTAACTTATTGCAAGAGGAGGCGATAAGATACATGGCTATATCGATATTTTGTTGCACCTCTACTGTCGACTTAATGTAATTCATTAACTTAAAATACCGTAATGATAACTTTATGTATGATTGCATATATCTGAAACAATTTAAATGTAGTTTAACATCATGAAATCCAAAAGCTTGTTAATCTGGTTAAACTAGTCACAGTATTATTTAGCAGGAGTTTAGCTGGTGGTTTTCTCCATCATGGTAGGATTTAGGTACTACCAAATTCAGCAATGTTAAACAAACTGAATTACCAAGAGGAGAGTCAGTCAATGTGGATAGTTTTGTTTTTTATATCATATAAGTTCTTTTAATTTTAACTTTAGCTGTGGTTATCTCACCTTGCTAAGCAGCCCCCTTTCTTAGTTTCTGTAGTTTATTCTTTAGCTGTTTTCTAGTTAATGAAAACTGAAAAAGCTTAACAAGGTTCACACAAGCACAACCAACAACAACTGAGTCTGTCACTGATAATATTACAAACAGTTTTTTTCTGTCGGGAGCACCATCCCAGAGCTGGAAAACAGGAAGCATTTTCCCTGTGTGTAACATTTGTACATGTAGACTGTAGACAAATTGGCTTAATGTGTCAGAGGGCATAGTCACTGTTATTTACGGCTGATAGGAATATATAACGTAGGAAATGTAGCAGCGCGTTAGTGCCATGGGTTTGTGACACATGTAGGCTTATAATGCTCTGTGTAGAATTACCACAGATACAGTACACCTGTCGAAAAGGTGAAGAATAAAGGTTTGAATAGAGAACAGGTGTCCTACTAGGGAAACATTAGATAGCACTGTTTTGGAATATTTGAAATATGATACATTCACGCCTGCATGTGTGTCTGTGTCTGTGCACACTCAGCATCCATAAGCATTTGATGTCATCAGCTGAACTGTCCTAATCCCATATGAATTAACTGCTGGAGCTATGTTTACACTAGGAGTAAGAGATGATCCATTCATTTGCCTTCACCTTTTGTAGTGGTATAGTGGTTTTTTATTGTGGTCTGCTACAAGTCATGTATCCTTACTGAAGAAGCACACCAGTTTTTAACTTCCTCCACATTCTCGGAGGTGTTTTGGATCAAAGACAGTTGGCTTTGACTGCATCATTGTCTTTACAGTATGTCCAAGTTCAGGTGATACTGGAGTACAATGAGAGCATATATGATGGTAGTTTGAGGAATGGAGGCACATTTATGTGGGACTGGGATGTTTAGCTTGTGGGAGATTCTTCTTTCTGTGAGTTCCCATTTTGGAAACAAGGCACAAAGTTACTGGAGTTACTTTTACTAGCATCATAGACTGCAGGGAAGCAACATATGGTATCATTCCATAGCTTACGTTTTATAGAATATTTTGTTGGGCTGTGTCCAAAATCACTCATTACTTTTCGCCATTTTATTTGGATGTTTTAAATGTCCAGTTCCTGATGTGTATGTGTATTCGTATGTGTATCCACTATAACACACTCAAAAATCCCACAATGGAACAAAAAAGCAGTGTTCATAAAATATACCCTAACCAAAACGCCACATTTGGAAGGTGATGATACAAAATTATTAAGATTTGTCTGAAATGTCAATGTACTGCTTCCTATTAAGTTAGCTATTGTATATGCTGTACATACAGTTAGTCCCACCGCAACAGATTTGAAAGGATTCAGTTGAGGTGCACTTGATGATGATGTGGTTGATGTGGTTGGACAAAAATGTTGCATTAAGCATTGTGGAATTTCAGCATCTTATATACACAGACCACTATTATCAGGAGATTAAAATTACTTGGACAAAACAATCATAAATTAAAAGGCTTTATTGCCTTCAATTTTGACAGTCTTCCGCTTCTTGACTCCAGAGTTGCCTTCCCAGTATGTTTCAGCCCTGGTTTTATTGTTCCTCCACTTCTTGGTTCTATTGGCAAACTTACCTGTAACTTTGACGATCTCAGAATGTGGCAACAGTGCTAGAAATGGGTCCAACCAGGCAGCAAATAGACAGATGTGAACAAAGATATTAAATAAACCAAGAGATTAGCTAGAGTAGGTATGACTTTATTTTAACCCTCTGAGGTCAAAGTCATCTTAAGTGTTAACCCTAACCCTACTTTAGCCCTATATTTTGGAGGAAGGAAAAAATGGGCTTTTCAGGAAAATAGTGAATAGCTTTTGCTATGTGTCAGAATAATTATTTTTCTTTGTTCCCTGATTGCCACAATTTGGCAGAATAGTTTAATAAAAATAAAAATTTATTATTTTGATTACCTCAGGTTTGAGTTAGAGTTGAGGTTAGGGTTGTGGTTATCACAGATCCTGACTTAGACCTTAGACTTAGGGTTAATAAAGTAACTTAACATGTCAAATAACTTCTCTGCACAGAAACATATGACATATTGAACAAGTATTATCAAATCTAAACCAGGAAGTGAAGGTGAATTTATATGATAAACTTGTTTTTGTCTTCCACACTGGCACCAATCAAGCCTATTCTGCAAATCTGGGCCCACAGAGCATCATATAATAATCCTCTTACTCAGTTGTTTTCTTTTCCATTGATTGTGGATGAGGAAAAGTGTGTTTATTATTGTGTATAGAGTTATATTATTAAATTACATGCATGTATTTAGTGTCATGTGACACTAAAGAAGACCTGCTCTTAAGAGGTTTGCTCTGCTGTGACTGATGTTTAGAACTGACAAACTTTTAATATTACTATTTTCCTTCATTCATTCATTTTTTTGTGTACCTACCATCCCTTTTTGTTGGGCAAATGATTTTCACTGTAATTTTGCTTTTACCACACGTGGCTTTCAAACATTGACAAAGCTTTTGAAGAATTGTCATAGGAAGGGTTGGATTTCTTTTTTTTAGAACTTATACTTTCTACCTTTTAAAAACAGTTTAGGAAACAAAGAAAATAATAATTCTAACTGAAACACATCAAAAGCTACTCACATTTTCCCTCCAAAAAAAGTCTGTTTTGCCTTTCACCAAAATATAGGGTTAGGGTAGGGTTAGGATTATCGCCTATGATGCCTTAAACCTCAGAGGGTTAAGCAGTATTGTCGTAAATACAGAGAGTTGTGGGGGAAATATGCGTAACAATTTTAAAGATAACACAATTCTTTATATTTTCAGGCTTGTTTTCTCTCATCTGGTGGTTACATAGTTAATAGATGAAGGCACAGAACAGCTTGTATTGAAACACAGTCAGCTGTAACCAGCCTGTGTGCTTATGTGCAATATGTATTAGCCCAATACGTTTGTTGTGCATTCCTCACATACATGGGTGCACTTTTGTGATCACAGGCATGCTCATGGAAAACATATGTAGCTTGTGTGCATGTGTACACCCACGGTCACATAAATGTGTGCACGCACACATGCACACTAACACACACACACACACACACTCACTCTTGAAGATAGTGATCATGCCATTAGGCTACCAGCCAGCCACTGACCACTTTCCATCGAAAAATAATGTTCCCAAACGCAGCTGAGAAATGGCACGTAGCACTGTTCTAATGTATTTCCTCGAAATTTTCTCTATCTCTGTCCATCTCTCTCTCACACACACACTAGCTATACAATTTTCAAATGGAAGATATCTGGGAGAAAAAAAAAAAACTTTTTTGACAAGGAGTTTAGAATATGCTGAGATTTTGGTTTACTATATTAATTTTCACACACACACACACACACACACACACAGACACACACACATGCTCTGTCTCCCTCAGTGGCCTTTTGCCTGCTTCTCAGCCACCTTCTTCTCTTAAAGTCAGAGTCATTAGCCACGCTCTCAGAAAAGCTGTCAGCTCCGTGTTGCTGCTGGAATATGAAACCAGTAATTACAGATGAAATGCTCTCACTGAGGATGCTGTTGATTGACTCCTGGTCTCATAGACTACAGTCCAATACTTTAGGTTTCTATTCACCCAGTGTACTATTGAAGGTAATTATTAAGTAGCATTCAATGCAGTGAGTAACTGGTCACTTTTTTATATTAATATTATTGTTATATTACATTAATATTTATAATAAATAGAGACTTAACTGTACAGCTATAATATTAAACTTTTTTTAATATAACAGATTGAACAATTCAAAGTGCAGAATTTAAAATGCAATTAAGAGTTTTTATTTCTGAAATACAAGATTCAACAGCATTTATGGGCTTCAATTATCATGGTATTGTATATTTATGGAGTGTATCTATGCTTTTCACAGCTAGTGACTGACGTCAATAGATACACTGGAACAATAGAGTTTAAATTAAATGTCAAATTTCACTCTCCATGACTTTTTGACTGTTTCAGTTCAAAAGCTTGGTGTGAAAGCTGGACCTTTTTGGATTATTGGTAAAGGGATAATTTTTTCCACATATTGAGAGTCAATTAAAGCAGTCTGAAATTAGAATTTTTATAGAATAAAATATCTTCCATAAAACCACTTCAACAGTCTTCATAAATACCCATAAACTCTCAGGGTAATAATTCCTAGGACTCGAGAAGAAAACACTTTCAGTGCCAAAAGTGTTTTCTTTTCTTTTCCTCACTCTTTTATATTTTTTCTCCTTTGCTGCTAGCCAGAAGAGCCAGAGCTTTTTTTTCTATGCAGCACCAGTGCTATGGGCATTTTTTTCCTTTACAGCGCAGTTAAAACCCATTTCAGACAAAAGTATCCTTCACTGGCTGTGTACAATTATTCATGATTCACTCGTTCCCGCTAAGCTGACAGGTTGCCCGAGAGGCACATTTGTGTAATTTGATGCTCAATTTGCAAGCATGCTGGAAACAGAGAACTTGCCAATTATATCAACAGCAACATAACTGAATCATCTCTAACCACAGATAAATGATTGAAGTAATATTCATCTAAATACTTTGAGATATTCTAATAATATCGTGTCGGTATTATTCACACATTAATATTTTCTTATGAACCTGCTGGCTAATGTATTCACAGAAACAAGTAATGTACTTAAAGTATACTTAATATGGTTAAATTTAAAAAAATCTGAACATCATTGCTAGTTGAACTCATTGTACTGTAACACGCAGGTGCTGCATTAAACACCTGTCGCCTTTATGTGTCACATCAATATTGCTTTTTATAACCCTAAAGGAGGTGTATGAAGAGTAGTGTAGGGATCACAATTTGTTACAAATACCTTATCATGTGCTGGTGTTTTTAGCTGTAGTAGTTAACTGTAGTTTTCCTGTAATATTACTACAAGCTTACTATCTGTTAGTACTGCAGTGACATGTAAGTGTAGGCACATCTCATGTGTGCTGCCTATTGTTGCCTGGTTTTATGTAATCATATACTACCTTATTGTTTTGCTTTGTTTTTGTCTGCTATAGGTATCATGGATATTGATATATGGATATATGGATATATAACACATGCTAAAACTTCTCTTTTAAACCTTTCACTGTTTCCTAAAACTAAAAAACAGAAACAGTTGGAGGTGAACTTGACTTCATTATAATTCAGTTATTCAGTCATCTGTATTGAAATAGATTTACTTTATATTACACCTCGTCAGTAACTGTGGTAAAGGAGGCATGCTTATGGGTTCACTTGGGCTCAAGGATGAACTGATTAGATTTTTGTGGACATGGGTGAAGTTCACTGGTGGTCAAAGTTCTACAAAACCACTTTTCTTGTCATTATTTGACTGCACTTTATAAGAAGCTGAGATTGTGACCATATCCACACTAACACTTCTCTTGAGTACCCACCTGGATTCTTAGGTGATTGTACAGTTGTGCTTCCAGGTTGAAGATGCTAATGAAGCACATATTATATGTGCCTTGATAGACACGGTTGTAAACGCCAACTTGACTGGTTGGTGGTGGCATACAACCACAAGGCTGTAATTATAGTTTAATTTGATCTCATTTGAGTTGTGAAAAATATTTATAAATGAATATTTTTGACCAAAGACACACCCGCTTTTGTGATGGTTAACGATAAAAAAAAACTCAATAAACAAAAAAACAGGACAAAATAAGAGCATGCTGCTTCATAACTCTTTGAAATAAAAATATTCTCTGACCCCATGACCTTAAAATAAAACAGCCAGTTAAAGGTAAATCATGATGGTTTTGCTTGAGTCACTGAATGCAATCACAGTGTCACCAGTATGGGTCTTAACTCTTTCGCTCTTCCTTCTTCTAGGTGAAAATATGGTTCCAAAACAAACGATCCAAATACAAGAAGATCATGAAGAATGGGCCCTGTGGACCTGAGGGAGAACACCTTGCCCCACCACCACCATCCTCCTCCTCTCCATGCTCCTTGTGGGATATCAGCATGGCTGCCAAAGGTGCACCGGTGCACTCAGGAGGATATGTGAACAATTTTGGACACTGGTACCCCGGACACCAGCAGGAATCCATGCCAAGAACTCAGATGATGTGACAGACAGGGAGATGCAACACTTCCAGGACAAATTGCAGATTTATTCCTGCAGGCTGAACTGGAGCTATAGGAGACAAGGACATTGTTTAGAGTCTGAGCCACTCTGGAGGCAAAATATAAGCGGCAGACATGCAATAAAACTAAAGTGGACAGATATAGTGGCTACTGCTAAAATAGCTGTAAAATATACAATTATATAATAGAAACAAAGACTAAAACCAGTAAAATTTACGGACAAGCTGAATTTACTATTAGATGTTAGCAGAGTATTGATGATGTCTGACAAACCTTGATAAGGAATCAACAAAGTGGCTCAGGTCTCATTTGTAACATAATTAGCTAGATATAAATATTAATAAACTACTCTGAGACTCAGCTACGAGGAGTGAATTGTCAGATCTGATATGCTACAGAACTGTTCAGTAAGTGTTTGGTGCTTACACAAAGCCATAGCACTGCGCATACCTGTTTGAAGTATTTCACTGTCATGTTTTTGGTGTTTATTTTGCCAGTTGCCCAATATTAAACTGTGCATATGTGACTAAGATTTAAAGCGAGACTGTGCTTGTGTTGTTGAACACCAGCCTAGGCCAGAAGTTTCAGTTACAGTTTGAATATGGTAAATGTCAAATGTAGCTTTACAGTAGCAGTAGAAGTCAGCTTTTCTTTGTAAGAGGAGGAATTTAGCTTTAAATATATTTTTTTTAAAATAACTTTTCCCAAGTAAAAGAAAAAAAGCCCATTTCTGCCTCCAGAGCACCTCTGCCTGCTAAGACATTTTGATAAAGCTACAACTAATGCTATAACTCAAAGCTAATGCCAACCCTCCATCTGGACATTTCAGGAGGCTTCTTTTTTTAAAATCCTTTTATGTGGGTTACACTCGGGCAGGTACACATGTAAAAAGAAGGGGTTTTTCAGGACATCCTAATAAATGTTTTTTAATGAACACTCTGGTTTGCTAATGTTAAAGACAGATCCGATTAAAAAGCAGATAAAAATGAACATTCTTGTGACGCTGACTTGTGTGTGTGTGTGTGTGTGTGTGTGTGTGTCTGTGTGTGTGTGTGTGTGTCTCCTGTGTAGGATATAGGCCAAAAGGCAAATATGAACTAGTACTAATAGGTGCTCTTATACTATATAATGTATATGTATATATAAGTATAAAGTTATACACAGCCATTTTACGGTGTTTCTAAAACCTTTAGGTAATTTTTTTTTGGCTCACTCTTTTTCCATTTTTATAATCCATATAAGTGAAAAATCGGCTAAATTAAAATAATTGGGCTTCGTACTCCCCTCCATTCAACTTATTGTTCACTTTTGTCCTCAGACAGCTTTAGTGGGATTGGGGTGTTTGGTGGAAAGTAATAGGCTGATTTACATTTTTATGAACTTTTCATTTTATTTCTGCAATGGATTATAATGATTGTCTCCATCAGTTTCAACTTTAAATTCCAAATATATTTTTTTCAGCTCAACAACCTCTTAAAATTCTAAATTAACATTTTGCTAGTAATAGATTGGTAAAAGTCTGTCTGCTTTAGGTCAGCTTTTGTTGTCTGAAATAAATCAAACCCAGTTATCACCGCCAAACTATCTAATTTTGTTTATTTAACTTAAATTCAAAGGTGGACATAATTTATCTTTGCACCTTTGATAGAATATCAAATTCAGGCAACAGTAACTTATTGCTAAAATAACATAACA
>VUQS01003188.1:0-10000 GCA_015108495.1 Heterochromis multidens
CTCACCGTTCTTGTGATCGTTTTGACCCCACGGGGTGAGATCTTGCGTGGAGCCCCAGATCGAGGGAGATTATCAGTGGTCTTATATGTCTTCCATTTTCTAATAATTGCTCCCACAGTTGATTTCTTCACACCAAGCTGCTTACCTATTGCAGATTCAGTCTTCCCAGCCTGGTGCAGGTCTACAATTTTGTTTCTGGTGTCCTTTGACAGCTCTTTGCTCTTGGCCATAGTGGAGTTTGGAGTGTGACTGTTTGAGGTTGTGGACAGGTGTCTTTTCTACTGATAACGAGTTCAAACAGGTGCCATCAATACAGGTGACGAGTGGAGGACAGAGGAGCCGCTTACAGAAGAAGTTACAGGTCTGTGAGAGCCAGAAATCTTGCTTGTTTGTAGGTGACCAAATACTTATTTTCCACCATAATTTGCAAATAAATTCTTTAAAAATCAGACAATGTGATTTTCTGGATTTTTTTTTTCTCATTTTGTCTCTCATAGTTGAGGTATACCTATGATGAAAATTACAGGCATCTCTCATCTTTTTAAGTGGGAGAACTTGCACAATTGGTGGCTGACTAAATACTTTTTGCCCCACTGTATGTTAGCTGTTGTGTTATTTGTTGGACCTTTTTGTTTATTAGTTTATTCTATTGTGTATTTTGATGATCTGTAATTAAAAGATCTAAATCATTTATAAAACTAATAAAACCCCTAAAATTAATCTGGAATACTTGTTTTGTCAAATCTTACTTGATGAAAATTAACAACTTAACTTCTTCAAGAAATGACATCTTTGCCCTTACTGCTGTTGTTGATGGACACTTGTCAAAATGACTCCTCTTGGGGGTTCTAGTGTTAATCTTGATCATGATTTTGGCTTCCCGCAATTAAATGACTGTTACTGACTGATATTGAAAATGTGTGCTTCACCAGTAGAGCACAAGGCAAAAGCAAATGAGGCACGCCCTAAATCACTTGCCTGCATATGCCAATCATCCTGTTCCCTGCACCGTGCAGCCTGAAGTTTCCTGGACTAGTGTGAATGAGTAACACTATGTTAAAAGACAAATGTGCAACAAACTTCAAATGTCTGTCAGAGCAGAAGAGCTCGAGTCCCTTGAAGCAGATCATCATCCGCTGTTTAGAAATACTTTATTTAGCGCAAGTGACGTTAACAAATTATATGCAAAGAGGGCTGTAGAGTTGTCTGCACTGCAAAGTAACACAAGTAACTTACTCAGCCGCCTGAAAACACACCACAAACTGCAGTATAATTAATGCATGAAGGCCAAGAAAACAGCGCAGTGGTTGCTAATGTGAATCATTCGTCATCTGACGTCCTTAAAAGTGAGCCTGTACAGTGTTTCAGCGTAGCTAACAAAAATGCATTGAAGTCACCAATGCAGGCTCATTCTTTGTGGCCAAAGAAAAAATGGTAAACATACTGCACAAAAGAGATGTTATCCCCTTGTGAAATTATTTTTCCAAAGTGGCAAAACCTGTGCTACACACACACACACACACACACACACACACGGTCTCAGTATTGATAATAATTTTGATAACAATATGGAAAATAATCATAATAATAATTTTGACCATAATCGTGTAGTCCTAACATAAGCTGTGTTTTTGTGTTGTACACCTGCAGCTGAACCTTCCCTTAGTGAATCGGTTTTCAGCCGGTCTCGACTCCTCAGCATCGGTACTCTCCCAGCCCCCTCTCATCGGAAATGTGGATCCCTCAAAAATCGATGAGATCAGGAGGACGGTTTATGTTGGCAACTTGAACTCACAGGTAACATCAAATCTGTGCTTAATATATTCAAAGGCCATGTGACCTCATTGTATAGGCTTTGAATAGTCACTTGTTTGGGTCTGGGCTTGTATCGCTAAATAACTTCAACCACATCGAGGAAGCAATATGACCAGTCGTAAAATTCTGTGCCAATACTGTCGTTTAAACATCTATGAAACCACTTTTAGGCACGTACAAGCATAATTCCAAACAAGTTGGGACTCTGTGTAAAATGTAAGTAAAAACAGAATGCAATGATTTGCATATCTCATAAACCCATATTTTAATCACAGTAGAACATAGAAAACATATTAGATGTTTAAACTGAGACATTTTACTAACATCAAAATATTAGCTCATTTTGAATTTACCGGTAGCAACACATTTAAAAACAATTTATAGTTCAGTTTATAGTTTTAATGGATTAAAATTTGGTTTCTGCATATTTACAGATGAGGCATGCATGCTGAATTGGCCAATATTAGGATTGTTGACTGATATTAGCATTTAGGCAAATAAAACAGCATTTAATGATGACGATGGCTGATCTTAATATGTTGTCACAGTGATTTTGAGGTGGAGAAAACAACAAAAACATAAGAAACAAAGAGAAAAACAGATCAGTATCTGCCCAGAATTGTACAATCTCTGCATCTCTGTCTCCTACTTGGATTTTGTTATATAGTTCTGAAATGGTTGTGATTGCAGTCAAATAGTATGGAAAAAACATTTTTACACATCAGTGAAGGAGGCCTTGTTGATGTCGTATGCAGTTATTAATGGTGGTTTAAAAAAAAAACCAAACATAATTAGTTCAATTTTTTTTTTTTTTCCCCGCACCTCAGAGCTGCATTACTGCACAGGAGCCTATCGCATCTCCCCCACAGACGTCAACAGTCGACCCTCGTCATGTTTGACGAATTTTCTCCTTAACGGTAAACTGGATTCATCTGAATTTATTTATTTTCATTGGAGTACTGTTCTTGTGTACTGATGGACATTTGTATCTGTGTTGCTGTGCAGAGCAGTTATTTGAGTTATTATTTTTTCTCTTATTGATTGATAACAGGTCGATCTGTGTTGCTGGAGCAGCCGAGGAAGTCGGGTTCAAAGGTCATCAGCCACATGCTCAGTAGCCACGGAGGCGAGATTTTCCTGCACGTGCTGAACAGCAACCGCTCCACCTTAGAGGACCCACCCTCCATCAGCGAGGGCTGCGGAGGCCGTGTGACAGACTACCGCATCACTGTATGTACAGCTCCCATCAGGAGTGTTGAAATATTCAGCAAAATTAAACTGATTCTAACTGTTTTTTTTTTCCTCAGGATTTTGGTGAATTTATGAGGGAGAACCGGCTAACTCCTGTGTCAGAATCTTCCCATGATCCCTCAGGGAAGCTGCCAGTTGAGAGGGCCAAAGCTCAGCTGGAACGACACACTCGATACTGGCCAATGATCATCTCCCAGACCACCATCTTCAACATGCAGGCAGTGAGCACCATTCAGGAATACTAGTTTTAATGGATTTCAGTGTTCACTCTTATTTCTACCAAAGATTTGTTGTTGTTTTTTTTCCAGTTGGCCCACATCACCCTTTAGCACATTTCTGTGTCTGTGTTGTTGTTGTTTTCCTCTATTAGGTGGTTCCTCTGGCTAACCTGATAGTGAAAGAGACTTTGACTGAGGAGGACGTTCTTACCTGCCAGAAGACCGTTTACAACCTGGTAGATATGGAGAGAAAGAACGACCCACTCCCCATTTCCACAGTAGGATCTAGAGGCAAAGGCCCCAAGAGGTATTAACTCAGATTTGATCTTTTTATACCCCCCAGTCCTGGCTAACCAGCAGAAATGAGCATAAATCTTTCCATGTAATTATTATCTCCAGGGATGAGCAGTACCGTATAATGTGGAATGAGCTGGAAACATTAGTGAAGACTCACGCCGGAGACACTGACAGACACCAGCGAGTTCTGGACTGCATCATCGCCTGCCGCAGCAAACCTCCAGAGGAGGAGGACAGGAAAAAGAGAGGGAGGAAGAGAGAGGAGAGAGAGGACAGGACGGAGAAAAATGGCAACAAGGAGACGGACGACAAAAGCTGGCAGGACTCGGAGAGGTCAGTACAGCCTGAGTACCTTCAATTTGTTTTAGTGAAGATACTCTTAAGATTTGTATTTAGAGTTTATTATTTCTCCATGTGGATTTACAGTTTTTATTTATTGAGCTTATTGGATACAACAGAGAAGAAAGAAATGAAAGAATCTAGCATTAATATTTTTGATTTATGCTCCACCATCTCAAAGACTAAAGGGTTTGCTGGATAAAGAAGATCAGGAGCCAGAGGTGATCAAGGATTCCCCAGACTCACCGGAGCCGCTCAACAAGAAGCCTCGCTTGACCTTGGAGGAGGTTCAGCCTCCGGAGAGAGCAAAAGGTACCAACATTTGTCACCTCATCTTTATTCAGAATAGAAAGAGAAGTCACTGAATCAGAATCAGAATACTTTATTAATCCCAGAGGAAATTATGTAAAGCTTAGTACATTTCCATTAATTTGACATTTTATCACTTTTTGTTAGTACCTGGCAGGTGTTTGCAGCAATAACTCTTTATAATTTTAAAGAAAATAATACCACACAAACTTGTTTTTAATAAACATGCAGTTGTTTTTACTTAGAATGTTTTTATCTCCCTGTGTTTGCAGGTCCTGTCTCACTCCTCACCATGTGGAGCAACCGGATCACTGCAGCCAATTCCAGGAAGCACCAAGAGTTTTTTGGAAGAGCCAGCTCCGTGAACAACAAGTTCGAGTTGTACCAGCACCTCAAAGACGAGAACGGGTGTGTTCAATCATCTGTGAAAGTGTCATTGTACTGAATGAATACCATTCTTGGGAGTGCTGTTTTTGTTCATACACAAAATTAAAAAAAACTTCACAAATGGAGTAACACACACATAAAAAAATAAGAAATATAAACGTTTAAACAGCATCACATTTATTATGCACCAAACCTGACATTGTTCCTGCTTACAGGATGGATGTTCATGAAAATGGGAAGGCCTCCAGATGATGTTTCCACAGCTGCAGTGCGTCAGCCTTAACACGGATGAGATTTTGGACCACAGTGTTTTTCAGACTTGGGTGTCACCTCCCAAACAAGGACATCAAATTAAAATAGATGGTGAACTCTTAACAAGGAATTTCTAATTTTTTTACCCCTAATTTTGTAGATACGCTGTTCACATATTGTGTAACACAATAAAAGCTGCCAGTAGAGAACGTTGCTGTTCGCTTTTGCACAAATCATACTCAATTTTATCTTGTCATTACTTTGAACCGAAAGAACCTTCATTGAGGAAAGCCGTCCGTTCAGTGTGAGACTTTAAGAAATTAATCATTGTATGAATTCTGTATCTTTTATAAATATACCAGATGCAGTCATAAACGTATATAACAGTCGGTAAAAGTCAAAATCAACACAGAATTTGGCCATCTCCACTTGTAGGTCATCTCCTTGTGCACCCCATCAAAAAGCCCTGGAAAGGATTTTTAGATTGGCTCTGACCACTTGTACTTTGTCAGAACACTGACTCAACAACTTGAATTTAATTTTGAGGAAAAGCAAGAAAGTCGTAGTGAGCCAAATCTTAAGAGAAGAATGGGTGCTGGGAGAGTTTCAGTTGTTTGGTTGGCAGCTTTGGTTGTTTCTACTGAATGTTTCTTCATGTGAAGGAGGACATGCAGAGCATTGGTGTGACAGATAGGGTGAGATGATCCATTTAAAGAGCGCCTTTGAGCGGTGAGTAGTATTGTTACTGTTCCATTTCAAAAATATAACACTGATCAAAGTCAAAACTAGTTCTTAAAATTGAAAAAAGCCTTAAGTGATTGTTAAATGTCCATGAATGAATCATATTTACTTCTGAAGCACTGGATATGTGAGGTTCAACTGATACACATCATAAATCATGCAGATTTTCACTTTATTCTTCTTGTTGTATACTTGAAATCATACTGTGAAGGATGTGGCTGTAACATCTTCTCCTGCTTATAATCTGATGGAAGTTCCCGCTTATCATTTGCTGAATGGTCAATCCACAGTCTCATTGACGGTGGAGGTAGCGCTGGTTGAACTGAGAGCAGTCTGTTCACAGGCCAAATGGTGGCTGTTCTTGACCTCCCACAACCTCGACAGAAAGCGAAAACTGAAGCGATGAGGGGGACGATCAGGATGAGAAGACAAACAATACCAAGAGCCATCAACATGTCAGCCATCCACTGACATGAGTCCATAGGTATAGAGATGGGAGTGAAGGAAGTACCAGAGCCTGAACATGGATTTAGTGTAGCAGGAGGAGTAGAACTACTAAATGTGGGAATAGGGGGAAAACAGCTGCATCTGAACCTCATTTATTCAACTTTTGTGGTGGGGAACTCTGGGAGCATTGCTTCTCTGAATGCAAGCTCATTGCCAGCCTAGTAGTCTCTATTTGATCAATGTGGCAGCAGGTTACTCTAATTTGGCCCGTTTCACACTGGCTGTAATTATACCAAGACACAGTAGTAATTCAGGCATCAAGGTAATTACAGAAAGATGGTGGCTGCTGGAGCTGTCGGGAAGCTAGATTTTGCAGCAGTAGCTCCACCCTTCCGCAGTGACGGAGCATGGAGCGGAGGCTGCGCTGAGCTGTCAAAGTGAAAACGTGGCAAGGTTCAATGAAGCTGCAGCGCAGATCCAGGATCAGAGGCAGTCAGGTGCTCTGTCACTGTCTGTCTTGGGCCACAAGGAGGAGCAAACTGGAGGTCCATTTCTAGGGGAACACCATGAAGCACTAAATCATACAGAGCTAGCCAGGTACCCACACTGATGGGTGGCCCGTCATCATCTCTATGGACAGAGCGCCCGCCTCACTGCCCTCTGGATTCACAAAGGTTTGAGGTGGGACTGAGAAGTGAAAGGAGAATCCAGCAGTGGTGATCAGAGCTGGAATAGACTGCAATACTGTTGGTGGAAGATTACTAGAACCTGGGACATAATATAAACAGAAAAAAAAATTGATATAAAAATATCTATGTGCATAAACATTAAGCTTCTTAAACATGAATATTTGATGCCATTTTCTGCAATGTTGTAAAAGACATGAGAAACTGGGCATGTTTAGGCCAACACAAGGAGGTTATTGGAGGTTTATTTTTGAAGTCCTGCTGACAGATAAGTCCTTTGTTAACACTAAAATAAAGATGCAAACTCATTTGACTCGGTACGTTCCTCTCCTGAAGGGAGTCTGGAGGGATGTAATGAAAGATATGGTCTGCATCAGTCAAATTTGAAAAATGCTGGGAAATCAATTGGATGCTTCTTATCATGTGAATGGCGGCCCAAAAAGGCCAGAAGATGCTCCACTGCGGTCTCAGGTGACGTACCTTTGATATGTGAAGCATAAGTATTTACAACCCGTGCAGCAGATTGGCCACATAATGGGAATGAAGGCTGTAGGCTCTGTCTGTTGACTGAAGAACGCAGTGTATGGTTCCTGAGCAGCAGGGGGAGCCACTGGATCAAAAATATCCCTCAGACAGTGACCTGCTAGTCCAAATTATTGAAGCTGGGCAAGTTGCACTCAGTTTTTTGGACTGGTGGAATTATACTCCATAAAGGTATGTGGGGAAACTTTGCACCTCCCTGTCGTTTCTCAAGCAGCAGTGTTTGGATTTGTGTCTGTTCCACTGATGGGGTGACTTTGCATTCTCCCACTGCTTAACTTAAAAGACTTGTCTTAGAACAATGATGAGACTGAAACTATTTTGGGGGGGGGTGATGACAGAAGGCTCATTGGCAGGGTCCAACACATTGGTACAGTGGTCACAGTGGTAATAGTAACACCAATGCAAGTCCCGAATTTAAAGTCTGTGTGCAACATCAGAGATGATGATACTTTGAGGGATTCTACAGTAAATACCAGATTTGGAATAACAGGTGTCTCAGGCTGTTCACTAAAAATGCCAAGCTCTGAGGGTACGGTTGGTGTTCCCTCTGAGGCCTCTAGTCTGTACATCACTGAATTTGAGATCGAAGGCTCCAGTTC
The DNA here is from genome assembly GCA_015108495.1 of Heterochromis multidens. Lineage (NCBI taxonomy): Eukaryota > Metazoa > Chordata > Actinopteri > Cichliformes > Cichlidae > Heterochromis > Heterochromis multidens. The sequence continues at coordinate 7,885 of VUQS01003188.1, forward strand.
AGTTTGTCTAGACACCGTCTGCTGATCTAATAATGTGGTTGATGACGCATCCCGAGTTTGCTGAAACATCAAATCCTGATTTGTCCCAGATGAATCTGAAGACAGATTTTGGATTGTATCGGAGTGCTGCTGCGGTAGTAGTAATAGTGATCATCTGGATACAGCTGAGTGGGTCAAACTTTCTTCATCCTCTATTTTGTCATCATCACTCTACTCCAATAATCTTCCTGCCTGCATTCTCTGAGCCAATCCATTTCCCCGTCTTTAAAACTCACTGCTATTCTGCCATTTAACGCTTCTCATCCTCATCTCCACCTCACCCAGGATGTTCAGAGAGTTTCATCCAATCTATCCTCTGCTCCACCACCACGACTACCAGCATCTAAACTTCAGGTTCCCACCTTCATTCAGGTCCTTGCTCTGCTCTGTTGCTTCATCTGATAGTCAAAATACTTTTATATTATTAACTTTGTAGATCAACATATAATCAACTTGATTATTTTCATTATTAGAGTTAACCGAGCAAAAATTGGTTGAAACCCAAATGTCATCTGCCTGGTCAAAACTGGCTGCGGTACCATAGCAAAAACTGAACTGTAGGCGGACAGATGTTGATGCGGTTTCTATGTAGAACAGATGTTGTGTCAGACCATTTCTTACACAGTGAGAAATATAGATCAGATTATTGCTAAGAAGTACTTTTTATACTATATTTTTGATTTATGGCAGCTATTTTGCCGCTTCTTTTGGGAGATATCCCAGCAAACATTTCAACGTTGAATAACTGTCGGCTGCCTGTCTGCTGACGTTACCATGACGTTGGTTTGGGGTATGTCTTCCACGTCACCTAGACCAGAGCCGTTGAGTAAGTCAGAGTCGTGTCAGTGGGGGTTCAGAATTTGTGGTCGTCATGTAGCCTTCAAATAGTTCCTACAAGTGTTTGGAGGGAAGTTGGAATGTGTGCATCTCAAACTTCTGTGCTGCTATATCTCTATGGCGCAGCTAGTGTATGTTGCCAGATGTGGCACAACTTTATGGTATTATTTTTCATTCATTTTTCAAAGAAAAACACATTTTTCTTTGGTTTCTTTAAAAAAAAAAAGAAAGAAAGAAAAATGCGTTTAATTCCCCCTTTGCAATAATCTAATCTATATATGTTTTCCATCGTACCGTGGCCATTTTTGACAAGAAAGATGACATCTGGGTTTCAATCATGTTTGCTGGGATGGTTTGAAATTCCCAAACTCTCATGCTAGCATTATAATGAATAGAATAACAATTCAGAGGTGCTATCACAGGTTTAAAAAATTGGACCCTTTTTATTCGTTAGATCCAAAATTCTACATTGTTTTTCTTTATGTGATCCTCACCAGAAGTCTAAGACAGTGATTTGTTTTCCATGTGGCCTATGCCTATCATATTTCTCTGACTATATTAGGCCACATATGTTCCTCCATTCATTCATCCATTGAGCTCCATTCAGCTGTGGGCTCTCTTTCAAACAAGGTCAAGTCATTACAACATATGATCTGAATGACGAAGCACCCGGAACAATCCCACATAGTCATATAGAAGTCAACAGCAGCAGACTTACCGCGTGAACTCACTGTGGACTGGCTCTCTGAGTCAGTGTGGTTTGTTCTGTAAGATTCGGTCCAGAGGGGGGTTTCCATCTTATGAGGTCGGGGGTCAGACAAGTGATGAGCATTTCTCCGCTGACTGCCCTTCGTGTCAGCTTGGAAGTAACACTCTAAGAGGTCGAGGTCAGCGGCTGTGAGGGGTGAATATTGTGTGGTCTACAGGATGGAAACAGTGTTGGGAGAGCTTTGGTATTACAACTTTCCAAGTCTAACGTGTGAACAAAATATCTGCCTTTTGGTGTATGTTTAGGCAAAAAGAGTGAAGCAAATACTTCTGGGGTCCAGGGTGTGACTGCTACTTTTTCAATGCAAAAACCTTCCTTAATGAGAGGCTTTATTTTTGAATGGACTGTGTGTTGGCTCCAGTTTTATTCCTACATGATTGGCATGCAGCAAAGCTGCTGACATACTTGTTTCCAGCTGTAAAGAAAGTGCATACATGTGTGAAAGTTTCCCACTCTGCTGGATCAGTCAGG
>VUQS01003193.1:11289-30767 GCA_015108495.1 Heterochromis multidens
TTTAAAAAAATAATTTTATAAAAAAAATATAGCAATGTTAATTTAAAAAAAAAAAAAACTACAAAAATAACTAATTTTCTCCACTTTCACATTGTTGGATTAAAGAACGATACATTGTGAACATTATATGTCTGATACAAATTTAAATGAGAAAATTATGCAAACAATTATGCAACTGTGCTTTTGAAAGAGTAAACAAATTAGAGTTAAAGACATAATATGTGTGTATGCTCCTTTTAATAGTTGGACCAAACACAACTTGAAACAAGGCACAAATACAGAGCATGAGTAATTAACACATGCTGAAGATATATGGCTCATAAGTCTGGCAATACAGTATGTCAATGAGGCTACACAAACTTATGAGATCCATATAAGACTAATTACCTTGAAATGAACCAACTCTGAAAAAAAAGTATCTTGAACTTTCATATATATTGATCTTAATTATTTCAGCCCCAGAGGGTTCAACACACACAAAGTGAAAACAGATAAGCGTTTCGGCATCCCTCTCCCCTCCTCCTTCTGACAGAGATTTTGCTCTCTTGGTGTGGAGGTGTTCAGAAAAAAAAGTGGAAAGGAAAAATAGCCTGGGGCACCTGGCAGAGGATTTGACCTGTTCCCTTGCAGTCAGAGGCAGAGAGGAAGAAAACGCACTTTTTCCCACACAAGCCATATTCAGGTCTAAAGATTAGAAAGTGAAGCAGTGCCCCTATAGGTAGAAGCCTTCGTCTCTCTGAATATGTAGGTGCGTGCAGTGTGGAACAATCCGGACATTGTGCTGTCCCACCCTGTCTGCTCTCAGCTTACACACCCAAAATAAAATAAATAATAATAAAGGTTTCCACGTTTATCAAGAGTCCCAGGGTCTACCGCGTCACGTTAATTTACTTTCAGTCTTATGGCATCAAAGGTAGTCACGCAATGGTGTGTTAACCCTCTTGATGATGTATTAAGTTGGATATATAATGTGCTATAATAGATGAAAGTTCACCCATATGAAAACTCTCACTCTCCCACTGTGTTCGGGTCATTCAGTTCTTTTTATTGAAGATCTTCCAGTTCACACGCATAGATATTTCCAGTAAATTTTATTTTTAAAAACAAAGATTTAATCAAAACAGTTCTAGTTTAGGGTGAGGGTTATAATTAATCAGCAATTCACAGGCTGTTTATGTACAATGTGATTACAAACAATATAACTTTTTTTTTTAATTTAAAGCCAAACATGATTTAATATGCCACAGAAATAAATAATAAACTTATTCCAACAAAGGAGAGTTCTTTTATGTGAATCACACTGCCGTTTGACAATAACTCATGTTTTCCACAATGGCTTTGGTACCATGGGATAACACTCCAATTTTACTGCATAGCAATGCACAATAACCATATTTCATATTTCTGAGAAATAGGCACATGGAATCGCTGACAGTGTTTTTCCTGCTCTGTATTTTCATGGTGGAGTTGTGCCCGATGATGGTTATGATAATTTGATCTGAGAAGACAGAGATTTGAACTAGCAGAAAGAAGGATGCAAATCCCTCAGTAAATCCCTACACTATATAGCCCCCAGCCTGCTGGGAGAGTTTAATATCCACTGGAATGATTAAACTGAAAAGGTGAAACCACCATTGTAGTAATAAGAAGTAGGACTGTGCAACAGGGGTTGGGCAGTGGGCTAATAGCTTGCACTGCAACTCTGGCCTCGAGTGTACATAGACAATCGAGAATGCTAATTTTGCCACCTTTTTTGCATTTGCACCTTTTCTTCTTTAATAATTCAAGTCTACAGTCCTACATGAATCAAACAAAGTGGGAAGCAACCCTTACTTTTGTTTTATTAAGTTTAGGTTTATGTATTAGCTGGGTGTCTAATAATAATTTCTATGATAAATTGTTTTGCCATTTAAATTGGACTACAGCAGCTCGACCAAGAAATAGAAAAATAAATCACCAGAGAAATGAATAAGATTCTTTGTTGAAGTTTATAGGCTATATTATTTATTCAGCACAACTTGTATGACTCATCTGCTGTCTTTTTTCTCAATCTATTAAATCCTTATACTCTTGAAAACTCAACCTATTACTTACATCCTTCCTGTGCAAGGTACCTCCTTATTAAAGTGACTCAATAATAATAATTAGAGACAGACAAAAAGGGGTGTATGGATACTCATCACAATGCCATAGAAAGAAATGTTTAATTAAAAACCCTGTGTCATAAATAGATGGTTGTAATTAATTGTTCATAATAATTACTGTAATTAAACATTATACCATAAGTTGATACAAGAAGCTGGCCAAAACTTTAGACTTCATTTTACTAAAGCAAAATCAGAAGCTGCCATTGCTGGTGCCTATTTAATAATAATAATTGATTAATCCTAATTTGAACTTGAATAAAGCATTTTCTAGCCACAGAAGGCCAAAATTCTTCAAAATAAGCTCTAGAAAGCAGCTATTTATATATATATATACATACTAAATTGTACACTGCCTTCACATGAATGGATTACAATGCCAAACTGTTGGTATATTGTAATGGGAAGAATGTGGCTTTTAAAAGGAATGAGAGGATCTAATTTAATTTACTTTCATTTTTACTAACTGCTATAAAAAGAAAGAAGAAAGAAAGCCATTGATAATGTATGATAAGAGATACTTTGTAATCCCATCCTGTTTGCATGTCTGCTCTTCAGTCATAAGAGTTCCATCATTCCAATGTCGCACTGTTTAAAAACATGTCCAGTGTCTTGATTTACAAAATGTGCAAACATTGTGTCACTATCTATTTCTTTCTTAATCTAGGAATGGAGCTTTATTAGTAAGGCATAACATCCAATCCCCAAGTGAACTGGTACGATAGAATTTAGCATTGTAATGACGATGAGATGATCCAGTGACTTCCTTTTCATAAATGCTGTCAGATATTTTTATTAAAAAAATAAATAAAAAATTCCGGACACCACTATCAGTGACAAGATGTGTTGTATACCATCAGTTTTGACTCAGTGTTTTGGTGCTCTGCGTCACAATACTTTTACAACCTAACTTATACAGACTTGTTCACTTTAGCTTTCCATTGCTTTCTGCTAAAATGGTAGGATACAATGAGTTGGGCTGAGTCCACTGTTCTGGAAATAGCTGGCCTGACTTTATGGGCGTGACTGTTGAAAAAATTTGATTTTTTTTTGGGGTGAAAGCTGCAGAGACCAGCACACTGGAATGTTTCTTCTTAGTGATTTCAGTGGGGTAAGTTACCTTTTTACTTTACGAGGGGTTATCATAATATTAAGATTATGCTCAATGTATAAAGAATGCAATTCATTTTGTCAGCTCGACAGTATTTCACATCATTTACTCATGGTGCAACTGGCCTTTATGCATCTATTGACATGTTTTTGTTAACTCAGGACTTGTGACATTTCAAAAACTCCTGTAGGAAAATGATCTTTGTTTTGATTGGCCTTTACTTAGGTTGGTCTACAAATTAAAATACTCAGCTGACAGTACACTACCCAACTCCACACACCCCTCATCTAAAAGTCTAATAATAGCATTAATAAGTATGGACCTTATAAAAGCCCATGAGGTTTTCACTAGGACCAAATGATCATAACGATAGTGGATGTTCTCTTAAAAAGGTCATAGCAGGATTTAAAAAACGGAGTTCCTCTGTACATAAATTTAGTATTGTCTCTACTCACATAAATTATAATACACAGTACACTTGTATATATGCATATAAATGTTTCTATAGAATGAAATATATACAGAAAAAGTACAAATGTACTTAGTATTTATTTACTTTTCTATCTTTGCGCTTTGTATCTGATTTTTTATTTTTTATGCAGCTGTTTTATTTTTCCTGAGTCATCACCAGATAACCTGGTTTGAGGTTACTTCCTGGTTGTCACTCCTCACTTCCCATTATTCAAATAATTTTCTCCCTAAAGTGTTGTTGTCAAATTTACACCTTCTTAAAAGCACACTTCTATGTTAACCTTTAACACTAGGTAAAAATGCATTTTTATCTTTTATATAATACTGCTAAACAGTATCCAAGTACAAAAGCGGCCAACTTGCAGGGTAAATGCAACGACTCATTCACGTTCCATACACAGTAATTCTGCTCTAGCCCCTTTAGTCTCTGCTGGCTAAATCCTCTGTTAGAGAAAGAGGCTGAGTTTGATCCCCTGTAGGATCTCAGTTTATCTCTCTTGCAAATCTGCTGCCAGATGACAGGGTTAGCTTTGTGGACTGTGGCTGCCCACGCTCTCTTAAAGATCGACATGATGCCTGGTGCCACAGTGTTTCTGCTGTTTGACTATTCTGGAGCATTTGAGGTTGAAAAGCCATTTGCGTCTTAAAGGTGCAATCTATTTACACTTTTTTTTGGTTTGTTTTTACTTCTTTTCTACTTCAAATTTATATAATTTACTTTCTCTGAAGAATTTTTCATTGTGGCAATGTTTCAATAATGTTTTGTTTATTGTACATAAAAATATCAGTGCCAAAGAGTACTAATAGAAGTGGACTAGCAGTTTTAAAATGTCTTAAAAGGTTTCACAAAATAAAAAAAACAAAAAAAAACAAAAAACAAAAACGCAGTATATACAACAAGGCCCTGCTCTTTGCTGGAATGCAAAGCAGGAATGCAAAGCAACACACGTGTGTTCTGTGTCATCACATCATCAGCACTGGGCAACCAGCTGCTGTTGCTGCTCGCTCATTAAACATTTGTAGAGTCAATAAGAAATTCCACCAAGGCTTCTTTCCTCAGGGCAAACACTGGAAAATACAGTGTGTAAACGTGCCACACTCATCATTCACCTCTGCAGAAAATAGAGCTATCTTCCCACCCAACTGTATCAATAACTGGGAGATGGAGGGGGTCCAGAAGCAAACCTCAGCAATTCATTACAAGTCTGTGTCGCCTCCGGCAGATGAGAAGGTTTGCTGTTGTTGACAGCTCGTCTCTCAGCAGAGAAACACAGATTATTGTTAAATGTCAGTGTGAAATATCAAATCAGCATGCGAGAGTGCTTCTGCTGAGGCTAGAGGCTTCTGATGCACAAGTTTGCACATGAACTTTCTGAAGACTTTTAATTATCTGGTGAGAATTGATGTTAGCACTCGTTCAGATATATTCACATCAGTAAACTTCCTTGTACAGTTTCAGACTAACTTTTGTGGAGTTATGGCACTAAAGATTTTACCTGTAAAGAGCGAGAATATGTTTCTGGTTTGCTATGTACCAAATCAAGGTGTTACGTGAGGTAGGCTAGGTATATTTTCTGACCACACAATATAAAAAAAAATACCTTAATACAACTCTGCACAGTAGTGAACAAGCACCCAGTCCACAGAGACAACAACTAACTGTCTTTAAACTGACTATTTTTCTGTCTATTTAGCTATTTATAAAACAGAAGCAACACACCAAGAAAAAGAGTGGTTATACATAAGAAAGTAAGGCATCGCAGTTAGATGGTTTATTTTTTAACCATTGGGGCACCAGGACACACACCCAATATTAGCATTTTGGTACACTTTTCCTATAAAGTTGTGTACAGTTTAGAGCTACCTGTATTCAAAAATGTATATTTTGCTGTTACTTGGAGCAGCCAGTGATCAGCATCAACTCATTCAACTCATCTTTACAAATTTGCAAAGTTTCCTTCTCACTGATGTGCCAGTTAAAGTGTTTAAAGTCTTGAAAATTGTTGACTTGTTTTTACTTACAGCTAAATTAAACATACTTTCCTTTCAACACATTTTGTGTAACCAAGCAGAATACAGGTCAGTCATAGCAGGGCATTTGTATGTTTTCATGGAGAACACGTTGAAAAAATAAAACAAATATTCTACATGTAGATTTTGTTTCTTATTGCTTTTCTTATTTTATATTTGGGTTGATTTTACTTAGTGTTTTGTTCAATAGAGTACAAGTATTATGTTTTAGACTTTAATGTATGTATATCACATGACTCAAGTTATCTGTAATCAGACCACTGGCTCTTGGCCCATTTAGTATGAGCTTGTGCTAACTCTGCATAGACTGAGAGAAGGGTGCAGAAACTGCATTGACTGCTTTGGTGTGTAATCTGGCTACTGGCATGCCGCCCCCGCACTGCAAATGTGAGAATAGTGTACTGGGAGCAAAAGCACTCTGGGGCCTGCTTATCAAATGTATTCCTGTGATCCCAGCTAGCTAGGCCCTCATGGTTCATCCTGTGAGCAAGGCATTGCAGGAGACACAGTAACTCTGGGCCAGAGCCATGAGGAACTTCAGAAAATGTTTTAAAGCTTTGTCTAACAGTGAAATTAGTGTACTGTAAGAAATGTGACTCTAGCAAATCCATAGAAAATCTGAATATAAAAATGAAACTTAAAATTTGCCAAATTTTGCATTAACTCTCCTAATGCAATGTAAGGCAAGTATTACACATTTACAAGGCATAAAAGTTACTGTATAAAATAAAACTTCATGGCTCAAGTGTGCATACACTGAAAGTTAATTTTCCCACCCCCACTCTTTGTGTGTGACCTCGAATTTCCTATGTTTTATTGTTCTTGGCCCCATCCCAAGACAACACTCACAGTGTAAATTCTTGCAACCCTGAATTACAACAAAAGTTCTTAACAGTGTAAGTATAGTGGTTAAATGTTTAAAATTTAATGTCTTTATTATGCATGTACCACAAGGTATCTTGGACAGACACAGTTTTTGAGAAATTTTTTATTGTCCAGGACTTAACCTCTTACATCAGTTGAAACAAGATTTAAGAGATAAGGCAACAATTTCACCTTAACATGAACTTTGCATGAACATATGACCCTGAGTGGTATGATCTTCCTCTCGTGTAAGACTAAATAAGTCCAATGTGTGCCAAATAATTCAAAAAGAATAAACATTTATTGAACTTATCTGTCCCAAATCTTAGTTTGCTTTTGATCTTATCATAAGTTTCATTACTGAAACTTAATCAAATTTACAACAGCGGAAAACGTGCAGTGTCTGCATGTTATACATGCAAAAAAAAAATCACAACACATCTCTTTTGAAGTTGTCTATTTTGTTGAAGCAGACGTTTACAAGAAAATTGGCATGCAGAGCAAGGTGCCACACAGTCAATACTTGCCTCTACAAAACAAAAGTAAACATAAAGTCCAAAGATAGCTGATGACTGTCAATCAAACCCATCCACAGCTGCCTTTGCATGTCAGCTATGACTCTTTTCCCATGGTTCCTCTGGGCTAGGGTATGCCTGTTCGTGTTTTTAGACAAACAGATCAGATTCCTCCTCAAACAGGCTGCTGCTGACCCTTTTGTTAACAACGTAATAATTCAAAACAAATGATTCAGCTCTTTGATGAGAGCACTTTTATAAGTCACTAAGACTCACCCTCACACTGACATCTGTTTGATTTTATCTTCTTGAACTTTATCCTCTGCTGGAAAATTTATTAGCTTTGACCAGAATAGTGCGTTAAAGTCAGACTAATAGAGGGGAAAAGACAACTGAGACACTGGGCAGGACAGTACATCTTAGCCCTCAAAGTCTGTAAAATACAGTACAGTGCATTTCTCTCATACATCTATTTTTAACAATGTGCATATACAAACAGGATATGGGGGCATCACAACTAATTTGGAATGCAAACACTAAGTGTGTCTACAAGAGAATGTTTTAAATTTAAAAGTCTACATTAACAACAATTAGTAAATGATATCCTGTTGTGTCACATTTGTTTAACCTTTTGGCAGTGGCATGAATTGTTTCCACTGGAGCCAATGTTATAGCTGAATGAAATGTTTCATTCCAACATGTGTGAATCAAAAACAGCATTAAACCAAAACCTGCCCTCCTAATTCTTTATATCATTGCTACCTTCTCATGCTTCTCTGTATTTCTTCCTTTGACGAGGGCCAGTGGGGTTGCCTCTGCTCTAGACCCTGGCCGTGGTTGGAGCTGTATGCTAAAGCCATGGTCAGGCCCCAGAGATTTCCAGCCTCTTAGATGCCTATAACTCATCCCTAGTCCTGCTTCTGACGGGAGATTTTCCTCCCTCAATCCCAGGCCTGAAATATCCTTTCAAAGGCCGCAGACTGGAGACAGATATGTAGGTGTTTTAGATAAGGTAGGAATTGCATTAAAGGATTTTTCTGCTTTAAAGCTGTTCCATCTTTTTGCCCTTTCCCATAGATTTAAGAAGTGTAGCTGAGAGAAGATGGGAAGAGGGGTAAGGGATGTACTTTGGGACAGACTAGTCCGTACATTTGTGGTCAGTTCACAGCTCATAAAAGACTAGTGCTAACCTCTGTAAAAACTGAATAATGTAGAGTGGCTAGAAGCAGCGCAGAGCTTTCTTAAAGAATACTAAAGTTATTGACCCAAGTTTGGGGGAAAAGCCTCCCAGCTCATTGATCTCCTAACCAGCATAATTACAGGGCAGCAAGATAAATCTTCATGTGGAAGAAAATAGAAAATTTAGAGTGATGAATTTTCAGAGTGATGAGGATTCTTGCCAAATGCAACCATTAAATTAAAAGCTCTTTCCCAAAACCTCAGAATGGGATAATTTTGTTTTGCAAAGTAGAGTGTGGCCAAAAAGAGACTCTGCAAAAGTCAACAGAGTCTCACCCAGGCTGTGGTGTGTGAAAGCTAAAAATCTGTTTAAAACAGCAACTCTGTTAAGGCCTTCGTATCTATGTAGGTGAGTGCACGGCATTCCTGACTTCTTCTTTCCACGCTTGTCTGTTTTATGAGAGCTTACACTTCGCTTTGGCATTTACTTTAAATCTTTATAATTATGTGGCCTCCCTTTTCCCCCCAGCCGACTGTGTTTACATTTGCCAGCTTAGCATGCACACAGTCCAGTCCACACACACAGCTCCTACACAGTCCACATGTCGTTCTGCAGCAGTGTTTGTTGGACTGGGCTACAGAGAGATTAGTCGCCTCGTTCCCTCTGGTGCCTCAGCATAATCTTCCTCACCCAAAGGGCTTGGCTGCTCATCTTCCAATAGGACCAAAATAATCACTATTATTTTGTAATGAGCTGCTACTTTTCCTTTGCAAAGTCTGGTGAAATGTAATTAAATATGTCTAAATATATCCATTTCTACTATAATAGCCTATATTACATAGCTTGCTCATTTTATTTCAGTTAACTGAAACATTTCAACTTAAGTAAATTACTCAAAATTTTTAATTAAATGTGTAAATAATCACATGGCAAACAAAGAACTCTTTGATTATAAAATTTAATATTTTAAGGTTATGTTTATGGCATAATATTGTACGGTCTTCAACTTACAATATAAAGCCCCTTGAGACAACTGTTGCTGTGAATTGGCACTATACATAAAACCACATTGAATTAAATTGAAATCTAGTAGACACAACTTTACAGTGTGGAATACGGGGATTTCCCTCTGGCACACTATATGCCAATTAGTCCCAAAGTTTGAAGTAACATAAAAGAAAATTTAAAAAGATATTTTCTTACCACTGTTTTCTCTGTTTCTTTTCTTCAAGAGATCATGCTTTTCACCTAGAAATTTTACACCCAGAAAAGGCAAATTCTCTCTAACTATTTTAAGAATAAAGAAAGTATTTTACCTACCATAGTGTAAGTTTGCCAGTGTTTCCGATACAAAAACATCCAGTTATAAATCAAAGTATCCCAAACGCTGCTGAACCAAGCCCAGATATTTGCTGAAATAATATATCACATATCTCATATTGAGAAAATTACAGACAAGCACTCTCACTCTAGGGACGGGCGCTAGACTAGACAGGGACTCGGACCCACATGGTCAAAACCCACACATCAGTGGATCCATAACGGCATGAGAGACTAAAATACGAAAGAGTAGGAGAGTAGTGAAACGTGCTTGTGGCTCAAACTGGAATCGAGGAAGGGAAGAAATTTGCAGACATCATAGCTATAAATTAACTCATAAATGCTTTGAATTATAAGAAAAAACTGTAGCTATTGCTATTATCCTTCTTCTTCATTTGAATCTGCAGACTAGAGCAACAGGTTTGAGGGATCTCTAAGGTAAGACTGATTTCATTTCAATTTTTTTGCCCCTTCGTTGTGTTGTTTAAGTCTAAGTCCAGCACAGTTCATTGGCTCATTTGTTGTTTGATGGTGTACATTTTACTTATTGAGCAGTGGAGTTTTGTACAGCCTAGGCAGAGATTAAGACAAATTCTGATAAGGACTGGAAGTTGACTCTCAGCATTAAGGAGGATTAATGTTTAGCTCTGTGTGGCAGGGGCCTTCTCAGTGGCTGTGTTTACGCAGTGTTGCAGACCCCGCATTAATCCGAAATTAGTATAAAAGATCAGCTGTGGCCACTGAGGCGAACCTTCACAGGGCTTAGGCCAGTAATCAAGTCTCACTTTGGGACAATGAGCGCCTGGAAGGTCAATGAGAGGCCTGGGTTGAAGGGACGAGGAGATTGAGGTGGGGGGTGGGCAAAGGCTGGGGGGCTTTTGGTGACCACCTGGTTTAATTTAGGTGACATCTCCACTGATACATGCTACCACACACACAGTTTGCCTTCACAGTATATGTCTTCTTCCCTTTATGTTGGGTGTTTTTGGCCATGATTTGTATTTTTTTTTTTACAGCAGCAGAAGACATTAATGTTTATAATTTAACACTTAAAAGACAGTTCTTCCTGTTTCTAGTAGCAATCCTGAAATCTTATACATGTATTTGATGTCATGAGTTTACATTTCAGCGCAGTACGTATTAGCTCTGTCACATAATTATAATGTGTGCTAAGGGATTATCACAATAAATAGTATGAGACTGTCTAGCTGCTTGTAGCATATAACAACATCTTTGGTTCCAACACAAACCAGCGCTGAGCAGGACTGGGAGGAGAGTTGCAGGAGATGTCTCAGCTTCGACAGTCTTTTACAAGAAAGTAAAACTGAGTCAAATTGAAAACAAGCAGTATAAAAATCAGCAGTAAATTTTCCACTGCAAAACTAGTGCTGGCCAACACAAGAGACAGTGCTGCTGAATTCAGCTAGGAAAATAAAATAAAGGAAATATAACTCAGTATAAACCACAACTCTCAGATGATGAATACTCACAAAACTGTTGATATCTGCATTATTTTGTATTTTTAACCACTCACACTGAGAGCTGCCACTTTCAAATAAGTTTCCAAAAGGAGACAATTTTATTGACATTTTAAATAAGGCTCACCATACATGTAGCGTTAAAATGTGGGCAACTGAGCGTCTCTCTTGCAGCAAAACGGGTCAGAGGAACTTACCCTTGTAAATACTTTCCAAACTACTTCAATAAAGTTCTTAAATTATTTATTTATAGGGATTTCATAGTGCCTGGGTAAATTACAGTGCCCTTGAAAAAGTAACAGAAAATCATCTCCTCAATCAGCTTCTTGGCGTGTGCCACTCTTGCACTTTTCCACAGTAGTCCCGCCATGTCTGTCCTTTGTACACACACGTTAACAACAAACTACAAATGAAAGGGTAAAAGCACAAAAAACAACAGCAACACAGCCAAATGATAATTTAGGGCATTTGCACCACATTGTGGTGGAAGAAGTTCTCTTCAAGTGCCAGCAGGGTACCAGTGCAACCCCCCACCCCCGCCACCCACTGCTCCTGCTAAGATTAGACAAATTAAACACTATTATTCACGTCACTCCTGCAGCTGGCCTTTTAAGTGGTTCTATGTTAACTATCATAATGGTTTGCTTAGAAAGCCACAGTCTTCTCCTTAATTTACAATATAAAAAAGCTCTTTTGGCCAAGTCGTAGTGGGATTTTTCTTCTCTTCTGCCTCATGTTACAGAGAAAAGAAATCCTTTTTCTTTACACTGTAGTTCCTACAAGTATATGTAAATATCTATAGTAAAACATCTTACATTATTATGTGCATGTATATAGCTCTGTATAAAAAGTAAATTATTACAAGTTTGCTGAATTTATTTGAAAATATTTTTAGTTTTTACATTTTTTTACAATAATTTTGAATAGCACATAATTTGTTTCTTTCTTTCTGGCTTTTTGAATAAGAAACCTATTATATTATGTCTCATTAAAAGTCATGTATGTTCTGTTGTCATCCGTGCACACTATTGTATCATTTAGAAGAGAAGAATGAGAAGACATTCCTGAGCTTATGTCCTTCTGTGAAGAACATAGTAGATCTGCCAGCTCTCACATCTGTCCATACGATTTTAATGTAGTCTCCTGTTGGGGAAAAGCCCTTTTATTTTCCCTGTTGCTTCCCCGCAACTTGATAATGGATGTGGTATTGGCCTGGGGCCCTTGGACTGAGGAAGGTCGGTGATGGATAACCTAGTTTCAGACCCATCATCACCATACAGCATGTGCCTTGTATCTGTAGTAAAGTACCCCCCACCCACACTGAGCATGCTCCAGATACAGAATCAGGGAAGAGAAAGTAAGTGACATCCTGTTAACTGCATTACATTTTATCATAGAATTATTTAAAAAATAGAATTATTCATTATGTAAAAGGTAGCAAAATCCATGACACCAAGGCATACACATTTTTAATGGACTGCGCAAACAATTTTTACTCAAATCTAATTCCCCAGATTTCATCAAAGTGTCAGAATCACAAAACTGAACCCCTAGCTCAGTTAAAACATCATATGAAGTCAATTATATTCTATTCAGGAGATCATACCACTGACTCATTTGTAGTGTTATGAAAATAAATGTCACTAGATCAGTCATCAGTATCTCTTGCCAACTATTAAATACATCATCTGGCATGGGTGGCCTCTTTATAGCTACTAGTAGGTCAAGAAAAATTATCATTAAAAGACAGGGTGTAAATACAAACTAGACATCTATTACAATAGTCAAAGCAAAAGCCACTATTGAGTGATACCACTGACCTTTAAAAAAAAGGAGTAAAAAAATGTTCAAATATCTGTCAGAATATAAATTCAAATGAGGCAATTTTCATTTTAGACACATTTTTGTAATGAATAATAATAATATTAAAAAATCATATCCAAGGAAATCTACATCTAAGCTGCAAAATGTCTCTTTATAATTTAATTGTTAACTTAAGGCATATGTGAATGTATATGTATATATGTATGCATACTGGAAAACAGATTATACTGTAAGTGAGTTTACGGCTACATGTTTTTATGCAACGTTTCTACTGAAAACATCAAAATATCTCCAGAATCGTTATGCATGGCAAATAAGGAAATTCTCTAGTAATAATTAAAGGAAAAATGTGACAAAGCACAAAGGAGTAATGAAATTCAAATAAGTAATGATTGACATGAGTGGTGTGACTTAACACCCAATAAAACTTTTGCTATAATGAAGAGATTAAAAACAGTGACAGACAAAAAAAATCAGATCCTTATGGAGCGTTGCAGAAAGGTTGATTCCTTGTAATTAACAACTTAGAAGTGTCATATTTTCAACTGAGCAATATGATAATACACAGAAATGTGTAACGTGATCATGTTGTTATGACTTGAGTCTATGTGTTCTCACCAAAAACAATTTTTGGAAAACATATCCACTCTTTAAGCCTGTTTTAGTGGCACAACCAGCACCATAACTGCAGAATCCAGGGGAGCAAAGAAACCATCCTCCTCCCACTCTTCTGCTCCCATCATATCTTCTATGAGTCTTGAATATCAACTTCAAAACCAGCAACAAGGAGCTGCACATAACTTTCTCTCAGAGGGTAAAAAGAAAATAATTGTTCTGCAGGTTGAGACTGTATGTCTATAAAAATAGTGATGGAATCCCTCATGCTTAAAGTGAAACTTGATCACTTTTTCTACAAGCTGCTTGCTTGAGCTCCAGCTCACTAAAACACCCTTTAGTTTGAGTTTCCAATTTAATGGTGGATTATTACTCAGAAGCAAGCATCCTTAGCAAATAAATAATGACCATTTGACTTACAATAAATAACATTTTGCATTTCAGTGCAGATTCACAGACCATTTACATACATATCAAAGAACAGAAATGCTCCTGCTTTAAACCTTCAGCACATTTCTTTTGCAAAAACACTGAGGAGTTGTGGTTTGCATTAATCATTTCTAAATAATGAATCAATCTTGAACTGTCTTTTTTGTTGGTGGGAGATGCAGCGCCGCAGGAGGTAATTAGTCCAAGCAGGTTTGAAGCTGTGACGCACAATTTGAAAACAGCTGTACCACTCACCCTATAGCATGAGTCTTTTAGTCCCGCCGTGTTTTGAGGAGCTGCAGGCAGCGGTTTCTCATCCTCACTGTGATGACTTGTGCCTGACACATCTTACTGCGCAGTACAAAGAGTCAGTATATTCAAAGAAAAAGAAAAAAGTAAAAGATTCTCTCCACGTGTTCGCATGTTTTGCATTTCTTGCTGGGAGAGGATGACATTTCATTTTCTTACGCAAGTCATCCCCAAAGGGCTAATTCAGATTGCACTCCAAGCTGTTTCTAATCCTCTTTAACTTCTCAGTTTTTCACTCCATGATCTGAATACCAAAACATTTGCTGTTTGTCTTTTAATAGCAAAACATGGAGCATTCTGACACACCTGTTGGCAATGAGAGAAAACTGTCAAATGTATCTTAGCATCTCATTAACTGCAGATTTGCTCCATCATTTATAGGCTAGGAAGTTTAACAGTTCATTTGTATCTGAACTGTCTTCGTATGTAATTACCGTTGACTGGTACTGCAAGCATAGTTATAAGTGATAGGCCTATAACACCCAAATTTACTATGTTCAGTGGTTGGTGCATAACTAAAACCTGAGGTAGATCCCATACCTCTATAACATGCTGCACAGGAATAACAGTAAAGGTATTGGCAATGACTTAAATTCCAATTTTTTTTTTTCACCACTCTAGATAGCGCAACATAACATAGCACTGCTCTATTATCCTATTACAAATTGATACAGTAAAGGTGTTAGCAATTACAAGCTTATTCACACATCCAGCAAATACTGAGTAATATAACCACTTCTTCCTGATATGTTCCTGATGATTTATTCTAAGTTGAATATACACTCTCCTTTGAGCTCTCTTTTGGTCTCTACCGGTTCTTTAGCTACTAAATGCTCCACTATGTTAGTTAATTGATAGCTTTGCCTGTACAGTATGCAGCCTTTTTGTTAAGCTTACAGTGAACCAAATAAGTAAAGATGCAGGCTGTAAAAAGAAAAAAAAAGTTCATGTTCGTGTTCAGAGATGAGGGAGTGGCAGAATAAGGCATTCATCATTGTAAAATACAGATTTTTTTTAGTCTGACGTTATAGCTTCTTTTATGATTTGAATATGGAAAAAAATGTAGCTGAAAGAACAGCTTTTATGTTTTAGCACAAGATCTAAAACACAGCATAATAAATAAAGGTTCCAGTGTATTGTGTGCTTATATAGAAGCAGCAGGTCGACAAATGCCTAAAAACTTAAAGGGATACTACTTGCACTTATGCAAGTTTGAGAACAGATACATTTTTTAAAAAAACAACTGAGCAGAGTTCATTACCTTAGGATTTACTGTATAATTTAAACTTCTCTGCTAGACACATGCAACTGTCAAATGCTATTCCCCAAGCTTGTTACACAGCCTTTCTATTAAAAAATAAAATGTGATAACTTTGATGAGACTAAACTACTTTCTCACACATTTTCTCATATGTAATGAAGTGGAGTGTCACTTTAACATGCTTGTAACTTCAAAGAAAATATATTTGTTTTCAAATGTATAATAAATGGCTCATATCACAATATTTATGCCACAAGGCAGCTGCTAGAATATCTGCAGTTTTGCTTTCTGTGCTTCTATTTTTAAGTGCTGTGGTCATGCATGATCCATTGTGGGCTCAGCAAAGCACCCATCATGCCAAAGCTCAGGCTGAGCTACAGTATCAAACAACTGGTGCTGACTGTTGCCATGAGATTTTCTCCACACTGCCCACAGTGCACTTGCACAGCACCCCACTAACAACCCTCGCGAGGTAATCCTCACCCTCCTATGTGCAATGTGTGAAACAAGTTTTCTCATCCAGTCGTCAGATCAGCTGGTGGACATCCACTTTTGATACTGTCCTCTATTGTATTTTTAAGATATAAAATTAGTTTTTTACCTGGTGAAATGTTCATTTGTAATGGTCAGAACCAGCCAAAAACAAGGTGACATTATTAATATTTCAAAGTCTTAATTTTCTAAAATTGTTTTAGTGATCATGTGACTTATGAAGATGATGGTGATATTCTTTTCAGCAAACACCTTTTTTGCAATTCAACTAAAGGTTGTGTTGATACACAACAGCAGCTGGGAAGTGACTTTGGTGTCTACTAAAGTCAACATTAGCATTTGGCATGTAACTCTAGGTCATACTGGCATGCCGCAAAAGTGAAAATAAGAAGGAAAATATTGTACATTTCTGAAGTTCTTAAGTTGTCTCTAAGGAAAATACTCACATGTGCAGTGCATAAATAAATAACACAGAAATATCAGAGTTTCCAGCCTCTGCCATGTAACATAACACTAGACATAATAGCAGAGATAAACTGAGAGTTCTGGCTACCCTTGCAGTACATGAAGCTACGAGAGAAGTTTCTCTTTACCAGCCCTGCACGCCATGTCCTTATACCACATTTCTATCCATTAACACATCCACTGTGTGTGCATTCAATTTAGGAGCGTAATAGGAGGCAGATGAGTCTTGTAGCCGCTCCCCTCGCAGCCGGCAAAGACCCTGTAGGGGAGGGGAAATTTGTCCAACTAAAATCACCCCAACAGGGGAGAGCTCTTAGGTCAGAAGCCTTAAGTTGAGGCGAGCTCACACTCCTATGAGTTTGTGATGAAAACCGTGTGATCCGTCATCGCCGGCACGTTTGTCTGTTAAGGGACTGTAAGCGTGCTGGGAGCTCCCTCATGCCTCCACTTGATCACAGTTAAGCTGAGCTACATGGGGTACCAAAGCTATCACTCATTATGAAAATGGACAGAACCTGAGATAAGCTTCCACATTAAATAATTAGCAGAAATCCTTATAGTAGGGACTAGTTTAAGAGGTAACATATTATCCCCATAAAATATCCCTTTAATCTCAGTTTATTGAACATTTTATCCAAATACATTAACAAAGAGCAATTCTGTTATATAAATTCTGCTTGTCACTTTACTTTTGCAATATGGCTGAAAGCAATGCCTTTCAGCATCACATGTATATTTATATATATTGCAATGGTTCTATGTCGCATTGTGAGAGGTGAGCCATTAGATAATGTGATTCAAGAGTATAAACCAAAACTTCCACATATTCAATCAAAGAACTTAATATGATCATAATATAATGTTTTAATTTCAGTATAGCTTGGCCAATACTACATGTTGAGTACAATATAGATACTGATATTTCAGATATTTTCATTTAAGAACATAAAATGTGTTTTGGTAAGTAAAAGTCGTTTTGTCAGCTGGTTTGTTTGTTTGTTTTTTGCTTTATTTCAGGATGCTGACCATGATTTGTAGAAAGCAGAACTCCTTAAAGTTGAAAGAGTCCCTTATCACCACTTTCCAGTACAGTGATTTTCAAAGTAGCCAAAAATATTTCCTTGAAATCATAAAATGTTCATTTACACGAATAAAACAAGCACACTGTGCCCATTGCTCTCTTCCATATTATCTTTAGGCCAACAAAAACTCAGCAAATCATTTACTTTTCTTAAGAGGGAAACTATCCATTCCTGCTGCTTTTTAGTATGGCTCATTAGCAGCTCGCTAGATGAGGAAAAATTTGAGATAGTTGACATCTTCAACTGATGCCAAACTTGCTCTGGTGACAAACAAGTCTAAGTTATCACATATATCGGCATTTCTTGTTACTCGTGTGTCTACAAATACTAATATCTCTGCAACATAAGTAAATACTAGACAGCATATTACAGTGGTCAGCTCCATCTTACTGTAAGGATAAACAGCAGAATTACTGTCCTGCCCAACTGTGACTCAGCACACATTTAACAGAAGTATGCAGCATATTACTTAAAAAGGCAAGAATTCAATGTTTTCTTGATCTGTAAGTCTAGATACATTTGACTGCACTACTACAGGCCAGGAGTTAAAAAGTTAATAAGTGGTGGTTCTTTACAAAGTGGAAAATCCCAGTAAAAGCTCTGCTAATAAAACCTTTAAGTGCTGCATTTGAGTAATGATCCATGATTGCTTTCCTCTGAATCCTCTTCCAAACAAAAGCTATTCCTAAACAGTGGTACCATCTTGTCTCACACCAGTGCTAACATGACCTCCCACTTGCCACGCTAGTACAAAGACAGCTAGATAGCAACATCCCTCCATTCTGGAGCCAACACAAGTCTGGCTCTGATTACCATGAGAGCTACTGCCTCTCCCTGAGAAAAATGCCGCTGGTTTAGAATAAATGTTATTGTTTGTCACAGGAAACCAATCTGATTACTGTTTCTTCTCTCATGTGCACACTTAACGCCACACACCGGGCTGTATTTACGCATGTGGTTTTCATTCTGCTGCCTGAGCACAGGGGAAACGGACACCTCACATTTTCATCTTTATTAAGTCACACTTTGGGGAAGGTTAAAATGGGGGTTGTTTACACAAAGTATTTGACAGTCTTTGGAAGACAATCTGTCTGTTCACATCAAACAATAGATTGAGTTTCTCAGCAGCAGCAGCTTTTCAGAAGTGGGTAGGGGAGAGGGAGAAGGAAGACTCCTGATAGTTGTGACGTCTGTGTTTGCTCAACTTGACAGCGAAAGTGAGGAGCTGTTAAAGTGCGGTGTGAAGCTATTTTTGGTTCAGCAGGATTTGGTCTTTTTGACGGTATCATTTCACATAGGCTATGTGTATTGTTACAGGATTATTTGGAAGTGTGTGGCTGTGAATGTGTGTGTAAATCAAATGCCGCATAAGGCTAATTGAAACTAACATACACCTCTTTCACAGTGGACCTTGTATCCCTTTTTCTGAGTCTTTCTCCCATTGCTCGCTTTTTGAGTGCATTCATCTGGAGATTAAAGAAACACACACCCAAAGCAGCGCTAAGAAAAAAAAAAAAGAGTGCCTGTAAAAAAACAGAATAAAAGGCTTAAAAGGCATCTGGGAGGAAAGCTGAGAAACCGAGAGACCCGTCAGCAGGGTCTGCCAAGGCTTAGAAGTAAGACTGTTTGTTTTGCTTCGTATGTCGACACGGCCACTCTTTTTCTCCCAGTGTGGTTCTGTCCCGCCGTGATTCTCCATCAGACTGCTTCTCGTAAACTTTACCTCCACGGGACACTTCTACTTCACGCCCAGCAAACCAATAACACCTACCTCCTTGGGAAAAAAGGCAATATGTAAATGTTGTGAAAGGAGCCAATTAGGAAATTTATCTTGTTTGGAGGCCTCGTAATAGTTTAATTCCAAAAACATGTTTTCTGCTTTGCTGG
>VUQS01003193.1:36491-71334 GCA_015108495.1 Heterochromis multidens
AAAAAAAAAAAAAATTTTAAATTAAAAAAAAAAAAAAAAAAAAAACTGTAACTGTGAAGATTGTTTCCTGAACGTAACATTTCACAGTAGTTTAAATAACTTGTCGTTTCAGCATGCTATGAACAGAATGCACTGTGGATTTCTGAAGTAACAGGCTAAATTGTTATGTTAAATGCAAAGCATTTTATCAAAACTGAATGAAAAAGAGCACAAAAGAAGAACACAAACACAAAAGGATGTTAGAGTTCCAGAGAGCAAATCTCAAGAATACATTTAAACTGTATCAAACTATTAGAAATGGTTTCCAAAATTATTCAGGTTTTTAATGACATGTAACTCCAGTGTGCCTGATACCATGTTACAAGGGTGAGTTTAATTTTCCTTTGGGTTTCAGTGTTAAAGTTTGCATTGGCCCTCTTTCTGTGTTATGGAGAACAGCACTCCCTGCAGATGTAATATTATCTCACAATTTAACATTCCTGTTCAACTATCCTGAATTAGCAGTTTTCTGTTCCTGTTCACAGTACCTGCCAATGTTTGGGGTCAAGTATTCCTACAATATTTATACAAATGACACAACATAGTAATTAGGCTACAATTTATGTGAATTCTCTATAAATATCCATTCATCCATCCATTCACCCAACCATGCATTTTCTTAATCCAATTCAAGGTCATGACGCAGCTGTGGACCACATAAATGCATGTAGATAAATTTCAAATTAAATATATCCTCATAATCAATCAGTGTGTAAAACTTGGAGGGAAAATATCCTTCATTTTATTCTGGGACCTGTGCTGAGTGCTCCGATCACATCCTGTAGTTCCTGTCTGACTCTTCGATGTTTGATGTCAAATATGGGGGAAAGATCTATTTTTTAAAAAAATCAACTTTGTGAACACGATAACTTGAGAACAAAGCAATGTAGGACTTTCAAATTGATACCATAGGTGCATCTCCCTAAAATCTCTGACAAGTTTGAATATTGGTGACCTTGGACCTTAAGGTCAAGGTCAGAGGTCAAGTTTTCTGAAAATCTTGTGATTGTGATAACTTGAGAAAGATCTCACCTAGGATTTCATATTCATATCATTCATATCATAGATGCATCTCCTAAAAATCTTGAACAAGTTCGAATCTCAGTGACCTTGACATCAAGGTCAAGGATTTTCAAAATCATATCACAGGTGCATCTACTAAATATCTCGTAGGTGCATCTTCTTGTTGGCTGAAGGGTAGCACTGGCAGCCGTCAGTATTTTTTGAGTTGTTGCCACAGTAGTATTCTTAACTTTATCCAAATTTGTGCAACATAATCTGCATTACATATACTTATGAGACTTGTTTTGATGACACAGAAGAAGGAGAAAATGTAACATGTAAGCTTCAAGATTAAGTAACATGGATCTCTATCCTGAGATTAAGAACTGTCACAGTAGATGAAGAACTGACATTATAAGTAGTGCAAATAACTCTGATATTCTACAGATTAACAGTCACTTTAGACATATTAGCTGGGGAACTTTGCCTATGTAGCAAGGTGTACAGTGGCCTGTTATTTCAAAGTGCTTCTTACAGGTGGTTTCAGAGGGCTGTTGTACAGGTGCACAGAGAAGCATTTCATGTCTTCTGCCATTTGGCTGATTATGACATATTTCTTTAGACTCCAGCTAAACGTCGAGGCAACATGGTTAAGACTACCAATGGAAGCAAAGGATACTGTTGACTGATATATCAAGTTGGAAATATATGAGAGGAATACCTAAGCAACCAGATCTTAGAATGCCCACTAGTGACCAATTGCCAGCTACAAAGTGAACGCTTTACATGTAGATGGGGATTTAGTGTATCTCTCCACTTGTCCATGACTGGGAAGCCAAATCACACACCTTTGTGTGAGTCATTAGCTAGGGATCATCGTGTTTTACTCCTTTAATCCAGCCCTGGAACAATGACAGAGATTTCCTACTATAACACCTGCTAATGCCCTAGGTGTCTTTCAGTCCTAACGCTTGCATTTCCTCCTCAGCCACAACTAGAATCTGCCTCCTCAGCTAGCTCTTTCACAGCTTTTCGATATTGTGCTCAGTCAAGAATCCCCAGGATTCCACTTCTACAGGATACATAACGGGCCTCCAACCATCTTCTCTGGACTTAGCAGCCAGGTTGTAATAATTTATTTGTTTCTGCTCATAGGTAGCTGTGACAACCCCTTTTCCCATGGGGCAATGAGCTCAACAAGTGGAACGGAGAAGGACCAAATTACAAGGTTAGGCCAAAGCGATGTTGCAGTGATCTGCAGTAGGAACTGAAGCTGCTTCCCAAGGTCAATTCTCTTGCTCCACTCTTGCCTGGTGAGAGGAGTCTTGTTCTGTCTTTTAGTCAGGAGGCTTTAATGCTCTCTCCAGACCTAGTAAACTGGATGGAATGTTTGGCTGGAAAGGAAGGGCTGCTGTTTTGCTGTTTGCATCTCACCTGTGTGTCTCTATCAACTCCAACAGCTTCATTAGTTATGCCCCCATCTGTAACATCCAGGGACAATGCATCCTGCATCCAAATACATGCTGGAGTGTATTGTGGCTGGCGTTACAAAGAAAGTGGGTCTTTTCACTATTAAATCACTAATGGACGTTAAGTGAGATCTGTTGCTCCAATCAACAGGCTGAGATTTCCCTGAGTCAAGCATCAAAGATCAGACCATGACAATAGCCTATTCCTAAAATTTTCACATTCTGTCTGTCAAACTTGCTGGTCTTGGCACACCACTTTGGTCTTATAGCATTCCAGCATCCCTTGTCACTTTTACTACCACCATGGCCTTTCTATCATGATAGACCTTTGACCAGAATAGTGGGCCTTACCCCATTGGAGGCCTGCTCCACCTTCCTGGACTCTGCCATCAAATCTGTGTTTGCTTCTGATCCTATCCCAAAATGACACACTATAAGTTTCGGGGTTTGATCTTAATCCATACCCATGCATAAACCTGGCAATCTGGAGTCTTGCTGTACTTGCTGTGGTATGACAGTGATGTTGTCCATGTAACTGCAGTGGTCTTTGTTTTGATGGCAGTTTTACTCCAAATATCTGTCTTGCCCTGATGCCTACTTCTAGCTTTTGCCAACTTGTAAGGAAGACCAGACGGACATAGCTTACTTGGTGGCCCCCAGTGTAATGGGTTATGAAGTCTCTGATGCTGTGAGAGCTGAAGAATAAATCCAGGATGATTTGTTTCTTCGATGCACCTTGCAAGGTTCAACAGGATTTTTAGGATATCTGGTTAGTAAAGCTTGTATGACATCCATTTCTAGCTTGGAAAGAAAGGTGTTGACTAGGACGGCTAGAGGACGAGTGTGAGCTGTAAATTGGAGAACCTTAAATGTTTAACCTTGACAAGATAGCAATACCGCTCAATGATGTGTTGCTGAAGCTTAGCTCTTGTAGTATCTAACTAGTATCTAACCCCTCTATCTTTCTAGCAGTTCACTAGCATTTTTGCAGGGATTCTTGAAGAAGTTTCTTCTTTCTTTTTCCATCTGCCTTTCGTGCCTTCTAATGTGCTCTGCCTTCAGTGGGCTCTTCTAGGTTCTTCTTTGCCTCTTTTCACAGCAACTTTTGGCCTTCCTTTCTTCCTTGTACTGGCTTTCTCCACTATTTTTGGAACTGCCACCATCTCTTACCCTGTTGCTCAATTTCTTTCACCCTCATTTCTTTCCCCCCAGGTCAACACTTGAACTATTGACCTATTTCCCAAGTACTCTTCATACAGGATGTCTCCAATATGTTTATGATTGGCCTCCAACCAGCCTCACAGCGAGCGCTACAGTATGGCACTGAGGACCTTATTCACATAGTGCCCTCTTTCCTTATGGGTGTTTTATAGCCTCTCTCCACCCGGGTTCTTTTCTCTCTGCTTATTGGACTTGATCCTTGCTGTTGGACTCAGTAGATGTTCACATTAGTAGATGTATTTGGTATGGGGCTCTCATTCAAAGAGGTATTATAGAATATAGTATATACAAAAGCAGTAAAACAGCTGACCAATTCAGAGTCCTGACCTTAACCCAGTGGAAATGCTGTGGCATGCCCTAAACAGGACTGTTTAATCAAGATATTTTCAGAAAACTGATAAACCCAAACTGTTTTTTTAGGGAAGAATCATCCAAAAGTTCTCCTCATTTTTGTGCAAGTCTCATATGTAGCTATAGGAAACAGGTTGGTGTTGTTAATGTTTTATTTGTTTTGTCTGATTTTAAGTCTATAACTGTAACTTAGATGAAGAGCATTCATAATTTATCATAACCATATGGGGACGTTTCAAATAGCAACTGAGACATTCAGCATATCTTGATCAAGTAGAACTCAGTCCAAGAGTATTTCACTCACTAGAAGGTATATAGTTGCAGGCTGTCTGTCATTGTTTCTAGCAGGAAATTCTGATGTCTCATGTTGCTCGCTTGAAACATACACATGGAGACCGCAGACATCATAAAAAAATGCCTATCCACCTGTTGTTCTGGCATGGGTTGGGGGAGTGGGGGCCATTTTGAACCCCACCTGCAATTCCCTGGTCTGGTAGACTATGATGTGTGTATGTATGTGTATGTATGTGTATATGTATGTGTATGTGTATGTGTGTCAACCGAGTGCACCACTCCCCATAAACAGGTGGGGTTCTCCGCCACAGATATCAAGTTCCGCTCTTTGATAACCCATTACAGACTTCATTAATTTCACTCACTCCAGCCACGCACTCACTGCCTGACAAACCCACTAAGGAATTCTTGCATGAGCACACCTCTTTGGGCTTGTGTAAGTTTTACAAGCTGAGATTAACATGTGTGAAAACAAATGTAATTTAACTCTTTATAGTTTTAGGAGAGGGAAACAGACATGCCTAGTCTTTTAAAGGGTTTCTGTATGCAACACCGCAGTGCTGTGATGGATTTCACAATAAAGTTTTTCCTTAAATGGAGGCAAAGAAAAATACAAAAAATCAAATTCTGAAGTGGTGAAAAAATCTGCAATATGTTCATAAGTCTCAAGGATGCACACATCTTTTTTTAAAACTAGGCCATTTGTGCTTTCCTTTGTTTCTTGACATTGACTGGTTATTCTTGAGCATATGGGACACCCGACACCATGGCCTCCGCAATTCCAGTTGTGCGGTGAGTCATCTCTGTGTCAGGCAGATGACACATTGTACTAGGTGAACTTGGCCTGGACCTGATTCCACATTGAAACTGTGGGTGCTGTGTGTCCAAATGCATATCTAGCATTGCTCCTAACAGAACAATGTCAGGGATTATGATACTGGGCTAAATATAAAGTCTCAAAAGAATGCATTTAAAAGCACAAGCACCCATTTTTATTATAGTATTCTTGAAATATTTGTTAAAAGTATTATATTCTTTTGAGATTGGGTGTGTATCTGCTGAGGATGAGTGAAGTCATTTAGGGGCAATGCGGAAAAAAATAATTCACCCATCAAGTTATTGTCTTATGACGGCTAAACACAAATTGTAAGAATTACTTTTCTTCATCTGCAAATGATATGACAACACACAATTGTTATATAATCTGATACTGTTCCAGTAAAGCAAACTCAGTATGACAAGTGAAATGTTTAAGTTTAATGTGTTTTGGTCCTTTAACATCTGCTGCCAGCATTACCAGTGTCAGTGTCCTAAAAATAATGTCTTCTTAAATTCTTGGTATGACCCACATAGGTTTGACCTTGACACTTCAAAACGGAGAGCTCACTACGATGAGCAAGCTGTGGTGCATGAATTTGACCTAGTCAGGAGAAGCACGGATGTGCCATGATATACCATTTCCAGTGCCATGACACAGAAAATGTCATGACTTGCAGTGGAAATGTCATGAATGTCGTTATCTTTAGATAATAGATTAGATTCTTAGTTTTTTAATTGTGTATGATGTTTTGTTGTGGCTGCTGTTTTACCATTATATTTTATTGCATAGGGGGTGGTACTGAAATCTAATTCCACTGCTGTGTTCTGCTGAAGGAAACTTGGCTTGGCAGGTATTGATGGGAGAATGAAACATCCTCTAACCAGTGTGCAAATAGGAGTCACTTGTGTAGGATTGTTTAAAGAACATGCTTGTCATTTTTAAAAAGCTACGCCAAACTTTTTAAAATGTCCTAATTTTGTAGATACACAGGTCACTGCTGTCATTTTTTGTCTTGTTGCTTAGAAGCATCTGTTTGGACCTTAAACTCTCGTGTTGTTGTGGCGAGCATCGCTTTGAACTTTAGTCTGACCAGACAATCTTCTTGATTTAACACAAGAGAACAAAGTTTCCTGGAAAATGTTGAAGTATTTTTGGCCATAGAGGTAGATACTGAGCATGTGGGTGCGTGATTTCGAGATGATTTACAATGCTGAGATATCTATAAATCAATACTTTTGAAAAGATATAAACATACCAGAGGAGCCACTGAACAGTGGGAGTGGGAAGTCGTGAATAGAAAACTAAGCAAAAGCATTTCATCAAGCAATTTTTGATCTTCCTCCTGGCTGAGTATTGATTTTTGTGGTTTGCTGTGTAACTTTGTGTGAAATCTTTAATAGTTCAATGCTATGCATAGTAGCTGTTCTCATTAAGTTAACAAGGTCAATCATTACCTCAAACTGAATAAACCCCATCTTTGCAATCATATTGTCTGTTGTGGAGCTGATATTAGGGACTCATGCAATATGAGAAAAAAGACCCCCACACACACACGCAAGCCATTCAGTTTTGAGTTTGGTGCAACCCGACAGCGGGAATTGCTGTTCTGTTGTTTG
Source organism: Heterochromis multidens (assembly GCA_015108495.1). Lineage (NCBI taxonomy): Eukaryota > Metazoa > Chordata > Actinopteri > Cichliformes > Cichlidae > Heterochromis > Heterochromis multidens. Next base: position 43,304 of record VUQS01003193.1, read on the forward strand.
ATTCAAAATCATATTGATCTCTGCCTCTTTTGATTCGTATTCCCTCACTCACAGCCAATTCCTCCCACACAGGCTTTGTTTTGAAAGATCACTTTCAGACAGTTCGAAGATGCCAGCTATGCACCAAAAATTATTCTCAGAGAATAATAGTTTAAAATATGTATTGATTGTGCTTGCTGAAATGAAGCATTATGTGGGTGTTGAGTGGAGCTGGGAGATACAGCAGTGAAAAATGACACTGCATCATCAGCTATCAGTTTCAGTGGCTGAAAGAGAAACATCTGGTTGGACTCAGCTCCAAAGAACAAAAACCTAGCTAAGGAGACTGCATGAGTTGGGAGCAGACAGCCTTCAAAACAAACACCACCAGCTTAGTTGGCTTCTCTCATAATTTGCTCGAGGTTATTCAGTTTCAGAGCTGTGTGTCCTACACTGATCACCATGTGCAAAAGAAACGTATTACATGCATCAGGCCAACATAAAACGAAAAGGTGAAAAAAGGTTCAGTTACTGTGTGATAACAGATACCCATCCTATGAATATGTTACATTGTTACCTCTTTGGACACTGTACATAGTTTGGCTTTAGAGTAATCCATCAACTCAGGGTGACAAATAGCCTTCTATATTTGGCCTCTACATCTTTAGCTTGTTCTCTCAGTGGGTACACGGGCAGCTGAGGAGACAACCCTCTCCATCAGTCATAACTGCTGGCCGAAGGCCCAGAGTTTCTGTCACTATGAGGCTTAAACCAAAGAATCTCCCCCCATTCGTATAAAAGCCAAGCAGGTCAAAAGGTTTTAAAATGATTTGTATAACCAGTGAGGTACTGACTTTATGACTGTAAGCCACTATTTAGACTGTGTTGTAATACTCTCTCAGGTCTAATTTCCTTAGATGACAACTTTTACCATTCTTACAATCAGTGCAGTACAATAACCTTAAAATTCAAAGCTGCTAATAGCATCTTTGTGGATTTACTAAAATCATTTTCTTGAAAACACTAACATGTGGTACTTTAAATTCTAACCAACCCAGACCCAGTTAATTTCAGTAAGTTCCTCTACATCAGCCTTATTTAACATGTTAAACACCACACTCAGCTATAGAATATGAGACCTATAAAATGCAAGTGCAAGAGCGGCAATAGGAAAACATTTGGGGAAAGGAGTTGAAACTGGGAATTGCTTTTGTAACACTGCTGGGTGACCACAAAAATTTGTCTGAGAACCACGTCAAGACTGTGATCATTATTTCACTCCTTTCGCCAGCTTTTCGTCTGCATTCGTTTACCACTACATCAGCATTTTTGCTTCTAATGAAATCTGAAGGCATTCCTTTCACTTTCCACACCTTTTTTAGAACTCTAGTCATATAGAATATGTCTTTCTCTCTCTCAGCAGCTGATATTTGCAATTACTGTTACTTTATTTGGAGCTTTTTCTTTTCTGAATACTCTTAGCAGTCTCCACCGTGAGCCAGTGATTCAGCATAACTAGCTCAGGATCCGGTTTCACATCGGGTCTTGTCTGTAATGAATTCAAGGTGTGATTTGATAAACTATTTAGAAAAAGGTTGATAATTTAAAAATGAAATCATTTCTTGGTTACCTATATATGCTGCACTGATATAGAATTAATTTTAATTCAGTTTTATTCCAAGTATAAGTACGTCTACAGTAATGTTCTTGGGGTTGTACACACTGAGGGAATTTCTAAGCTGGAACAAAGTGTAAATATGCAGTGGCAGAGGCTGATATCTTGTGGTTACGGAACTTTTCCCACAGAGCTACTCCTGGCCGAAATGATTGACATATTAAGTTTAAATAATGGTGTAGCCATCTCAAGCTGTCTTCAAAGTGCAAGTTGTGCAATTTCTGAAATGTTCAGACGTATTAAAGTCTCAGTCTATACTATAACTTGAGGCAGTATGCCCTCCTATAAAAACTGAATGCTATAAGGTGGTTTGATAATATAGTGTATGCTTTTACTCATTTTAGAGTCTCACACTCTGTCCAGGTTCTCAATGGTGTGCATATTATGTACATTTTAATTTTCCATATATATTCAAGCAAGTCAGTCTATTGTACTATAGTTCAGTAACATTTTCCAGTGAAGATGGTTTCCAGTCAGAGCTGGCTAACAGACCATCTGTAACTGCAAAATGCAAAGCACCGTTTGTTCACATAAATAGGATTTGTTACAAGCTTGGTGATGTATGGGCTACTTGAAGGCTTAGTTCCTGAAATACTGCTTCAGCCAAACTAATATGTAACATAGCTAGTCAGTTACATCAGCTCTTCAACCTGACTTTAACAGTCTGAGAACCATTACTCTATAGTGAGGTAGTTCATACTTCATTAGATAAGAGTTATAAGAGTCCAGCAAAAAAGCAATGATACTATTTTGGGATCTTCTAGTCAGAAAAACCATTTTGTCATCAGCTTAACATGAGCTATTATCAGCTTATATAATTATAATGATTAAAAATACTTTATCAGCTTGTTGTGCCAAGATTATGATTTATTTTTTCTGATCAATGCCTTTTTTTTTAACAACTTCTAGTTATAGACTGTATATAAAAGATGGGCATGGCCCATTGCTTTCTGGAATAGGCATTTTGATACCTCAGTGTTCGCAAATTTTCTGCCACCATGTTGTATTTTGGAACCAGAAGTGACCATATTTAGAGCAGACATTGGAGTGCAAAATTATCAGCTTCAGTTCAATTCAATTTTATTTATATAGCACCAAATCACAACAAAAGTCACCTCAAGGCGCTTTATATTGTAAGGTAAAGACCCTACAATAATACAAGCTAAATCTAACAAGTTTGCTTAGCAAGCTACATCCATAAACTGTGCAGATACAACGCACAGACACAACACACATATCTGCTAATTAGTGTTATAACAGACTAATAAGGTACCAACCGTGACATATTGGACTGTCTGTGCCTCACAGAAAGCCATGTTATTCATCAGAAAAAGTACACCAGTACCACAAACACAATTGGAAGGATCAGTTCAGTGACGTAAATAATTTTAGATAATGCTTCCAGCTTCCAGCTACAGCTGTTAATTTTAAGACCTAACAACATCCAAATGACAGAATTATGTAAAATAAAAACTTTTAAACTTTTAAATTTTTAGAAAAATCAACAACCCAGTTATATGGGGTGAAACAAACCATGAAAACCATAATTGTTTAGGCTTGGCTTCTTTTCACTGGGGTCTAAGGGGACTGACTTGCTTTTGGAGCCAGCCCCAAGTGGCCACTCCAGAAATTGCAGATTTTGACACATCTGTGTTAGCTTTATTTTTCAGCCTTGTAGGTTGCCGTGTGTTGCAAGCAAGAGAATGAAAGTCCTGTACAATAAACAGATCACTTGTATACATTCTGGGCTCAGTGAAGCCATGTAGTCATTTCTAAGTAAAGCAAAAATACAGAGGCTATACATTTAAATGCAGTAGAAATGCCTGATAATGTTATCCTACGGATGCATCTTCTGGACTACTTGTAGCAGACAGCACTCGCGACTCTCAAGAGTCCTCATTCTCCGCTTGAGTTGACCGCCACCGAAGCCAAGAGAGGCAGTATGAAGTCATCACAAGAGTCAAGAGCTACTGTGCCACAGAGACTGATGTGTTCAAGGAGGGAAGAAAAGTTGGCAGAAAATCAGAGTTGTGTCACTGGAAAGGATTTGCAAGTAGGAGGAGGAAGAAGGAGGGGAAGTAGAGAGGGAGGAATTGAGAGAGAAACTTGGGCTACAGAGGACGAGGGATGCTTTAGAGAGACTAACAAAGAGTGAGGGAAAAATGCTGGATGAATAAAGTAAAATACAGAGATAAAAGAAAAGTTTAAGGGAGTCAAGAAAAGGTGAAGGAGTGAGACTTGGGGCTGTAAAGGAGACAGAATAGTGGTGTTGAAAGAAGAGGTGAAAGACATTTTCTCTGGCTCCAGGCCCAGCTGGTGTCTGTGCTGGACCACTGCGGGTGTCAGATCTTTATTCCAGCCCTGGAGACAGCTGGAGGTGTCAACACTGTGCTGGCCTCAGTTATACCTCCCAACTCAGCCATGTGTTTGTGCACGAAGCAGCCCCACTGTCACAACAAGCAGATATGTTGACACAGGGTACCACTCATTTTACCATTTGTGTCAGTGGTTTAATATGTTATCTTACCTCTTCAAGAAAATATATTTGATGAATCAAAAGTATTGTTTAACTTTCAAACTGTAAAATGGCCACTTGAAAACCAAGAGTCACTTGTGGGATGTATAATCAAGCATGACATGACCTAAACGAAAAGTTATAGAGGGGCTTTCATGCCCCATTTACATTGAAACAATCACTCAGTACTGGGGTTTCAAATTCTCAAGAACCACAGACAGACATTTAAGGGGTTAACCCACTACCTACAAATCAACTGGTAGGAAGGCATTTTATATTTTTATGAATGGGTTCCAGAAAAGATTACTCTTGACTATCACATGTGTGCCTCAGAAAGAAAGTCCCATGTTGCTTTTAAAACTTTATGTAAGGAAATGGTAAAAATGGGAATTGATTTAAAAAAAAAAAAAAAGATTAAATGAATCCTTTTCCACCCAAGATTCAGATTTTTTTCTTAATCTGATTCCAGAAAGGTAGCACATCCTGCCACTGAGATATACTGCAAAGTGCAGGAGGTTTCAGTGTGTGCAAGGAAGACATTCCTCAGTAATGAGGTTAGTTCTGGTCTGATAGGTGAATGACCGTCTCTGCAAGAAACTGGGAACAGCAACATCAGTCCCAGTGTGACAGGTTTTGTTTTGTTTTGTTTATTTCAAAACATTTTCATACATCCAACAAAGTGAAATATGTCATTAAAATGCTGATTTATGATGAAAAATCAAACTAGTTTTATAAGGGAAGAAGGTAACATCTGCACTTTGCTGAACTGGAACTCTGCCACTAGAGATTTGACAGATCACCCTCCACTCAGCTGCAGCTTTCTTCAAAATAATGTGGCCATTTCAGAAGGGAAAATCATTTATGATCTATAAATCAAAAGAGACCAAGAGGCTGAAAATCTTAAAATGATACTTTACTTCGATATGTTGAAAAAAATCTGTATATATAAAGCTGCGTGTGCTGAGTTTAAAGGTTTTAAGTATTTAGCTGCATATCTACAATATTGTTAACATGATATATGTCATAAATGGTAAAAAAAAAAGCACAGCAAAGCTGGATGGTGAAAGTTTTTCTTTTAAGGGTGTATTCAGAACAATAAGCTTTACTCCGTCCCTCAGCAAATAGCTCTGAAATACAGTACATATTGCAGCATGGCCTGCATCAAACTCAAACAAGCAGATGTGTTCATAGGAAATGGGATGCCTAATAAATCTTTGGCATAATGTTATTGAATTAGTAAGGACTTAGGATGAGATACCATATTAAATCCTGTCTTTTCCAGTTCACTGGTTTTGATAGCAATATATTGGAGTCCCACATGATATACTTACGTATCCGGCTTTTTTTTTTATCACCTCTGGTGAGGAATTGGCAAGGGGGTGATGATGAATAATAAATGAGTCTGAATTTTCTGATGGAATTTCCATTTGCTCTGTGAACAATTTCAGGAAAGAAGATTTACACTTAATACCTCATGGTACCCCCTCCAACAGCTGCTGTTTGTAGCACAGATTAATGGTGAGATCTCCATTTCTTCCATGGCATGATGTGATATTTGTTGCTATTTAAAAGGTACTCATTAGTCTGAGGACTCAAACCTTCAATGTTCACACTCAATTGAAGTGGCTATGCCTGGAAAATGAAACTTTAATTCACAACAAATAAATATATTAAATCGAAATATATCTTTCTTATATATAATATATCTAATATATCTTATAAGTCTAAATCTTATGATGTCTAAAACAAGTCTGTGTGCTTGCTTTCAGAAGATGTACCTATAAATTTGTAGGTAGCAATGCAAGGACCAGATATTTTAATAGCATTATCAATATTGGATTATTACTGAGAAATATTATGATGTCCATGTCATACACCAAAAGGGACTGCTGTTTAGCTGCGTGCAGTTATATAATATACATGCTGACACCTGTTTTGATGCAGCTTTTGGTTAATGGGAGTAGCTCATTGGTGAGTACTGATAAATGTTAAGTAGTGAAAGCAGTTGTTATATGTCAGGTCAGATTTTTAATCTTCTTTGTTTGCTGCATACTAATCTTTACCTTTATCAGTTTTTTTTTTTTTTTTAAATGTTCTATTGAGGCACCTGACTATGTTAAGAGGTTAAGAACATTTGAGAAACCTAGCTTCTAAACTTACAGTACATTACAGTAACGGGTACCAAAAGTTAGATGTATTTTTCAACTTGTGCTCATTCCAGATCACTAGGTTAAACGGACCAAGTGTGAGTCAGCAGTAACAGTAACTCATATTAACTTTGACCTCTACCACCAAGTTGTCATGTTTATATTACTTTTGGGTTTTGAATTCAACCAATGCAAAATTGGTTTTGACACCTGTGATCTAGTGAATGGATACAGGGTGCAAACAGCATGGCCTTTATTTATGGGTTGAAAAACAATCAGTGCTGGACCTGGTTTAAGAACTGTGAGCACCCCAGGAAGTTGCTCTACAGATCTGTAGATGCAAGTTTATTGGCTTTGAGAGTGACATTAATTGAGAGAAGACACATTTTCCTCCTGCTGGTGTAAAAATGATGCTTGTAGAGTCAAAGTTGGGGTCTTTGCAGCAAGTTAGAGAGAAATTTTTCAGGTTGGAGAGAAAAAATTTCAAAACAATTGTTCAGTTTGATGTTTGTATAAAATTGCATCCACACTGGAAGTGATTCCAGAGACCACGTTGATGCAAGTCCAAGTTTGAAGTGAATGACATTCTACAACTTCAAACGACTACAGGCAAAATAATCACTGGCAACGATCAGGATCTGAGGTTAACTTTTCTCAACTTCCAAGCAAGCAATTGAAGCAACTACCAATGACAGTGTAGGATACTGTTGATTGACACATGACCTGGTAGTAAATACATTAGAGGGTTACCTAGGCAACTGGAGCCTGAAATGTCCAAGGGACCAGCCTGTTGTTTCAAAGCGACAGGTAAGGAGCAAATCGCTCCTAGTGTGGAGACAGCTTAATTGTTGAACAATATCCTTTTATCGTCAAAAGAGTTGTATCTTTTCCCTCTTCATCTATGTTAGTTTAAGAGCCAAGTTAAAGGAAATTTAGCATGTCCTCTCCCAGGAAGTAAAGGTCATATGTTCAAGACACATATTTAAGACATGCTACTTTTTTTACAGTTAGTGAAACTCTAGCCACCATGTACATAAGTGCTTGTAGAATTTATATTATTGTAGGTGCTTTTATAGTGGGCATCTTAAAAACACAGGAAATTAAACTTAATAACGTGTTTACCATTGTAAAATTACCTATTTTAGCCCAAAATAAGATCTATTCTTAACTCTACCCAAGTAGTTTTTGGATTTAATCCTAACTAAACTGAGTGAAAACAAAAGTAAACAGCTAGTTAAAGAGAAACCTTAAAGTAGTCCCAGACAAGACTTAAATACCAGTCTCCAAGTTAACAGTTGGGTGTGTTTGTACTCCCTCTTCACCGCGTCTGCATCCTGACCCTGATCTTTTTTTGTTTTCTAAAAAGTGGAAACTTTTTTTAACAATATTTAGTTGGAGGACTTGTTAGCATGAGCGATAATAGACAAAATAAACCCTTGCACATCTACAAACTTACATTATTGACAGAAAATAAAAGTAAAAGGCCAGTACAGTAATGGATTAACAGGTGATCACATGATTAAGAAGTGAGCGATGACTGCTTATCACCTTACATGTTAACAATAATCCCTGTCTCATCATGAACTTCTTAACTTGCATCACCTTCTTGCTGTAACATTTCATCTACTTACAAAGTTGCTTGCAATGTTTGCAATGCATGAAGTTCATTCCACTGGTCCTCTGGATGAAAGCAGAAGCTAAATACCTTAGATGTAAATGTAAACAAGCTCCCACACCCTCAAATGACATCTTTTCTTTCTTCCCAACATGGGTTGTAATCGGATGCCTGGATGCCCCTTGCCATCCCTCATTACCCAGCATTCCTGAGGCCTGCATGCTGAGGGTGTGGCGGAGAAACTGGTGTGAGGTTGGCGTGGGGCCAGGCGACAGTGATTGATCGAAGTATGATTGATGGCTACAGCTGATACGCCAGCTCTGCTTTCGATTGTTGTTGGGTCTGGCACTTCTCACCTTGTAAAAGAGCTTTGGGATAAAAGAGGGCATAGATCTGGAAGAAGAGGATGTTAAGTGTGAAAAGTGGTTGAGTGGTGGAACTTCAATGGATAACCAGGACAGCTCTTGATCGTGATATATTCTGGCCAAACAGCTGCTGTAGGTAAACAACTTTTGCAGTGTTTTTATGATATAACTACATGAACGGAGTCAGAATGTTGCTAACTTTTGCTGCTGCAATGCTCAGGCAAACAAAGCACTAGCATCTCAAGCATCAAAAGTAAATTCTGGCTCCACGACAACACTACTCAGTATCTTCTGTTTTGTCCCTAAATCATTATTTAGGAAAGTTATAATTATTGTAACCTTTAAAGACACATAATATTTTGACTTTCAGTAGATACTGTGTTGCAGTATTTTTTTTCAAAAAGTAAACCATGCCATTCACAAGTACACATCCTTCCTTCCCCCGTGACATTATTGTCCTTTGGTGTCGCTGTGAGGTTGACATTTATAGTTTTAGATAAAATCGCTGCAAATGTTGGTCGCCATAAAACATAAAAACCTGACAAAGTCACCTGTAATAACTTTTTAGACTTTCTGACTTTTCATCATAGGTCAAAATTTTAATTTGTTAAGTACTGTGGCAAACAAAAGTAATGTGTGTATAGCACCATTTTGGAAATGTTAACCTGCCAATGCACTAAACTGAGGATGGGCAAGAAATAAAAATCAGCTCTATAGTCTGACCCACAAAGATGACAAGAACATGATGTGGCCATTTCACTCAAAACAGTAAGCCACTGTAGTAGTATCACAAACACAAATGATATAAAGTCGACTTGCAATTGACAAAAATGTTCATGCTGGTTATGATAGAAAGGTGTCAGAATACACAGTGCGTATGGGGCTGCATAGTTGCAGACCAGTCAGGGTTCCCATGCTGACCCCTGTCTACCGCCAAAAGCGCCAACAATGTGAGCATCAGAAGTGGACCACAGAGCAATGGAAGAAGGTGGCCTGGTCTGATGATTCGCATTTTCTTTTACATTACATGGTTGGCCTGGTGCGTGTGCGTCACTTACCTGGGGAACACCTGGCACCAGGATGCACTATGAGAAGAAAGCAAGCTGGTGGAGGCAGTGTGATGCTTTGGGCTATGTTCTGCTGGGAAACCTGGGGTCCTGCCATCCATGTGGATGTTACTTTGACACGTATTACCTACCTAAGCATTGTTGCAGACCATGTACACCTTTTCGTGGAAACGGTATTCCCTGATGGCTGTGGCCTCTTTCAGCAGGATAATTCGCCCTGCCACAAGCAAAAATGGTTCAGGAATGGTTTGAGGAGCACAACAAAGAGTTTGAGGTGTTGACTTGGCCTCCAAATTCCCCAGATCTCAATCCTATCAAGGCTCTGTGGGATGTGCTGGACAAACAAAGCCAATCTATGGAGGCCCCACCTCGCAACCTACAGGTCTTAAAGGATCTCTTGCTAACATCTTGGTGCCAGATACCACAGCACACCTTCAGGGGTCTAGTGGAGTCCATGCCTCAATGGATCAGGGCTGTTTTGGCAGCAAAAGGGGAACCAACACAATATTAGACAAGTGGTCATAATGTTATGCCTGATTGGTGTATGTCTGTATGTACCCTACCTCCTCCTCAATGGGTGGGCCAAACTCAATGAAACTCTGCACGAACATAGTCACATACACAGCAATTATTAACATCTGTTTTTAAAAATCATTTATTATAAATCCCAATTCTTTTGATTTTCGTATATGTTATGTTCATTTCATCATTCCCCTGCAAATGCAATGTTATGTTTTCTGTTTGCATTTGTTTCATGTGTCATGTTCCAACGTGCATTGCCTGTACATAACTTAGTGGTCACCAAAATTTTTATCTGCAACAGAATCTTGTTGGAGTCACCACTAGATAGAAAATGAAGACTTTGAAAAAGCACAGCAGGCCTGGTAACCTTAACTTTCATTTTTTTCTATTTTTAGTAATGAATGAACTAATGGATAATTGCTATGGTAAATGAGCTAACACATAGATGAAGCTAGGAACTCTACATGGAAAAAAACAAAACAAATCTGTAAAAATACAGTACAATGTACTGCTTTAAAATAAAGGAACTTTCTGTATTATTTTTTTCAAATCTTTTTCTGTTTTTTAACCATTTACCATTTATGGAAAACTTCCCATAAAAAAACAGACAATGCACTGGAAGAAAATTACCAGGAGATTTTTCAGTTTTTACTAATTTTTTTTTTTTTTTTCATGTACTTTCCCAACTTACCACTTTCCTGTTGTTACTCTGTGGAACATCTTCGGATTATCTGTCCCTTTTCTTCCGCCTGCCTATGCCTGGGCATCTCTGCTGTTGCCTCTACTGCTGCTAAAGCAGCTGCCATTAAGTAAGATTGGAGGCACTGCTCTTTAGTGTTTTCAGGTTTGCACTAGATTTCTTCTCTTCTTGGTAAATTATCAACATACACTGTATTAGATTATTTGATAATGGTAACACCTAGTAGATCCAAAAACTGTTTGTTGTATGTAGCATCATATTGTTACTATGTAAAGTGTGATATTTACTTGAAAAAATATAAAAAATTACAGGTGCACAGTCTTCTAAAGGCAAAGAAAGTATTGGCATGTTAACATAATAAAGTAACAGACAATTGAAGTTGTTATAATTTTTTTTTAAAATAAAGTTTCTATTACTCAGATAGACACAGACTCTGATACGTACTGAGGCCAGCATCTGCCAGTCAGTCACTCTGAGGTGCTCGACACAATTCTGTCAAACAGGCTGTTCACTCTCCTCAATCTGCTCATTATTCTCAATGTAAAAGATTGTCTAGATTATCACTGCACCTCTGTGCTAAACTAAAATTAAGATACTCCATCAGCAAAAACATATCCATGTTACTTTTGTCAATGTGAGTATGTAAGCAGTTAGCTCAAATACATTTTGTTCTCTGGGAAAGCATGACTTATAGATGTACTGTATATATATAATTATATATTGCTTCTATCTTAAACGGAAATACCTGCTCTCTCCTTTCCATTGCCCAGGGTTAAATATTTAGCTGAAGTGAACAGGTGGCACCCTCATTCCTCGACCCTGCTACCCTATTCTGCAGCTCCACTGGTCCTGCTGGGAGCTGCATATCTAACACCCTCGCTTTCTGAGTTCCTGCTTTGTGGCCAGGACAAAGTTGCTTCATGTCCCAGCAGGGAGGAAACAGGACAGCATGCCGCCAGAGTATGGGAGGACATAAAAGCCTTATCTGTGACCTTCTGAGACACCAATAGCTATCTGCCCTTTACAGCATGTCTGTGTTCCTATATATATTGCATCAGCACAGAAGGAAAAAAGAATGGATATTCTACCTACAATATCATATGGCTGTTAAAGTTGAGCGTTAATCTAGCACGAGCCTGAATCTACTGCCTCACTCTCTCAGCAGTTCAATAACTCTTTACATTGTTTCATTTAATTCATGGTTTGATAAAACTAGCAACATAAAAGGTGAAATACTTTATCAGATATGTTATCAGCAGAAAGAGACAAAGCAGACAGATTTAAATGAAGACAAGTGGACTTCACATTAAAACCAAATGGTCAGTGCAACATAAAAGCAATATACCTGATTTTCCTTACTGCAGCTTTTATGTATTGGGTAATTAGAGTCAGTTTCCAGCCTGACATTTCTATCAATGTCAGTCACACTAGAACCTCTGAAAGTGACTCTCATAGTGTATCCAGTAGACATTATTGAAATGAAGATGAAGAATCAGATTTTATTCCAACTAATTGTTTGATTTGGCTGCTTTGCTTCAAAAGGTAAAGGGATCTGTGGTTTGTATGTTGAGGTAATTGGATGGATACCTAATTGGGTGTCAAGAGAGAAAGGAACAGGTGTCAACCTACAAATCTTCTTTTGTTTATGAGTGAAGTGGAAAGGAGACATTTTCTTTCCTTCTCTTTTTTTTCATGTCAGCTGTGAAAAAGTGTAAATCAGGACACAGTTTTCATGCTTTGTACTAATTTGTTGCCAGTTTATTTCAAACCAGTTGTTTTTATGGCACTATAATCCCTGATTTAACAGTTTTTAGATGTTTTCTTTGAGTTGCAGGTAAAGTTGAGTACTTGAGCCAAAATGTTCTTCAAAGTGTTTTTCTTCTCTGTGGCCAAAGACCAGTTATGGAGTCAGGAATTGATCGATTTGCTTCCCTTAAAGATCCTTGAAGTTGAGTGGGATTGGTGACAAAGCCTTGCTTCTGTTAATATGGGCCCCCGATGACCTGACGGTATTTGAACTGCCCTTCAGGTCTGGTGATCAGAATGCACTGTGTTATAACCATGAGCACCATAGAAGGGGTTAAGACTCAGTTGGTGGTCTACAAGGGCCAAGCTTTCAACATACTCGGGGATCCGCAGTTCTCTTTGCAAGGATCATGGACCTACAACCTGTCAACCTTTGCTGAATTCATGTCTCACTGGCCAGTGGAAAATATCAATCAATCACTACCTGAAGCTCACCATTCAATTGCAGCAAATCCTGTAAACATTTTATCTTTCAGCAAACATTGGCTATCCTTTAAAAAACATTCTTCTTTCATTGTGTTTTTACAGCATAATTCATTTGACATAGTGCCAGACATGGTCGGTACAGTCAACCCACTTTTAAATTTTAGATATTTCATTCTTTAAAGTGATTAAAAAATGTAGTTTCCTATTCAATCTGTTCAGCAATAAAACTTAAAATGGAATTCTGCCCAAAGTATTTATGTGTATTAACAGCAACTGGTCGATAATTTACCTGCACTGAACAAAGATATATGTCCTTTGCAAGTCCTGTGATGGACTGGCAACCTGCCCAGGGTGTATCCCGCCTCTCCCTCAAATTCTGCTGGGATAGGAAGTAGATGGATGGATGGGTGGATGTTAGAAGTATCACGTAGACAAGTCTACTTGCATAACTCACAGCTTATTCAAATGCCACTAAGGCACAAATAAAACCAATACCTTGATAGCAACATTAATTTCTTTGAACATTATAATGCGGCTTTGATTACGTGTTGTAGTAATGTAACAGGAAAAGTAAACAAAACAGATTTTGCTTCATCAGTTTAGGTTGTTTTAGAGAATTCACACCCAGTCTGAAAATCAGAGAATAGTTCTAATACCATTCCTTTGATTAATCTGTTTCATTAAAAAAAAATTATCACTAAGGAGAAAACTATGTTTAAATACACCTAACATAACTGATTCCCAACCACCGCTGTTGCACAGTGTATTTTCTATGCACATTTCAAGTTTCACACAATGATTTTTCTAACAAACCTCTCAGGTCCTATTCATCAGCTGCATAACCTCTTGGTGTTTGGCTTAAATATTCACACTTTATTCTTGACTGTCAGTTTCAGATAATTCTGTCAAGATACAAGGCAAGTTCAAAGGGTCATTCGTGGCTGAATATCAGAGAATTGGAATTGGATCCAGTAACACACTGATTAATTTTGATAATCAGATTTTCCTTGTGCCATATTTATTAAAGTAACATATCAGAATATGAAGCAAAAGCAAGGAGAAAGCGATGAAATTGCCTTGAGTGAATGTTTGTCTCGCCACACATGCAAAATGAAGTAATGTGCACCACCAGGGATGCACAGTGTTTGCGTGATTCGTCACATCAGGCATTATCAGTCATATAATGAAGGCTTTGGTTCCACTCCCATGCTTTCATTTCTCTCACACTCCTCAGATTTTTCCTCCAAATAATAAACTATCTCATCCCTTTTTCATTACAAAAGTATTCCAACGCTGGACTAGCCTGAAGGTTAAAGATGTTTTCTTGTGATCAGTAGGTCACTATAGTTGAAATCTGCCAGATTTGTTAGGAAGACTTGGACGGGGAAACTGGATGAGTATATCACAACTTCCACTGTGTGCCATGTCACTACTTGGCATGGGTGCAGCTGCTCAGGACATTTTTAACACTCTTTAATTAGTCCTTACAGCTAAATATCTACAGAATTTCAAAAACTAAACAATTGCACTCAACATTTGCAGGCCTGTTTATGGCAGAAATGTTTAATTAAAATGATGTATAATCAATATTTTTAGTAGTAATATAAATTAAGAACTTAAAATAAAAATTGTCAGACTTTACCTGAGTCGGGAGGGAGACATAGTGAAGGAGTGCAATTGTGTGAAACAATGTGAAGCGAGATTTAACTGTTCTAATTACATCTATCAACAATCCGTGAGCTCACATCAATGCCAATGTGTTTCCTGTTAGCTGAACACAGTTCGTGACAGCCCTGAAATTAATTGAAACATTAGAGAAAGCAAGGAATTCTCCTGGGCTCATGTGGCCTTGGCTGACGCGTCACATGCACTGCAGCCCCCAAAAGACACGGAAAGCCTGAGCTCTCCAGCGGCAGCTTAGCCTAGCCTCAGTGTCAGCAGGCTAGCTTTCCTCCCAGTCAGGGGGAACCAGATGTAACTTTGTACTCAGCATTAGCACATGTATCAAGTAAATGTCCCTTTCGTGATGAGGTTATTGCTCTGTTCTGTATTATTTTGGAAGTGTGAGACATGAAAGAATCAAAATGGTGGCATATAGTTTCTGGTGCTCATATGATTTATTTATGTGTTACATCGGGATAGGGGGATTTGGAAAGTGGGAACAAAGTAGGGAGTGGCAGCATGTACAATTTTAACCACAGCTGATGTGTCCTCTAGCAAGAAAATAAACCTATAGAATATATTCACTTTGTTCAATACACACATGAAATGATTAGTTACTATACTGTCAAACTTACCAGCAAAACCTTAGTTTTTTTCTGATTATTTCTGATTAGTCTGTAGGTCATTTAGCAAGCAAAAAGCCAGACTTCAGCTTTTGCTGACTTCAGCTTCTTAAAAGCAAGGATTTGCTGCTGTTTTCAATCTTTTATGGCAATAAATTGAATATCTTCTGAAGCATTTGTCAAACAAAATTAATTGGAAGATCATTCTTTGAATTGTGATGGGCAAATTTCACTATTTTCTGTCACTTCTTTATAATCAGTGATCAATTCATAATATAAAAAACAGATTCAGCATGTCGATTCTTCTTGAAAAATAATAGTCACTTTCTATCACATCCTTACAGTGGACATTTCAGTGCTAACTCATTTTGACTTATGTTGTCCCAGCTATTGTGTAATTCATTTCTGTCACAATGTGGTTTCAGCTGATTTTAATTGTAGTGTTTTAAAAGTAATCAGTTAAAAGCCTTTGCTGAAATGGGGAATAAGTTTTCTACTTGACTTGAAAACTTTATTTCCCCTTGTGTTTCCATCTGTGAGGGTTTAGGCCATGCTGGATTTTTTCCTTACTCTCACAACTGTTAATATGTGTGCATATGCGTCTGTGTTTGTCACAACTGTTGTGTGTCTACGTCAGAAGGAATTTGATGTCTTTTATAATTAAGCATCTCAAAACTATAAATGTGGCATTATTCTTGCAAGGACAAACTGCCACTATTATAAATTTGTGCCATCTGTCAGAGTGTCTTATGTTGGAAAATTCATTTAGCAATGAAAGTCATCTCTTACATTGTGTGTGTCTGTTCCGTTAGTTCATTACAATGGAAACTGTTGTGTGACATTCACAGCATGCCAGGGGTCAGCAGCGCCAGCCTGAAGCAAACTGGCATGTCAGTCAAAAGATGTACTTGGAAACAATCTTAAGTATTATTTATGAGATGGCAACTGCCATTACAATGAACTATGACATCACCTAAGCTTAGCCCATTAAGTACTGATTTGCAGCAATGTGGCACCTCACACATCAAAGCTGTCCGCCTGGTATTCCCTGCGCCTCCAGCAGCCTGCAGCTAATTACATGATCTGATGGTTACCCAAGGAGGGTTGTGACTGGATGCTCGCTGCTTGGTTCTCGTTGTTGTTGAGGTAGCAGTGAGCCACCTCAACAACAGCAACAGCTGCTGTGCCCTTGAGCAAAGTGTTAAACCCACACAACCCAGTAGCTGCTCATTGGCCAACAATTAGTATTTAGTAGATGTCAACCACATCTAGGGCGATTCTGACACTATTAGGGTTTTATGTTTGCTCAAAGGATTAAATAGAAGTGACAGGAAAAAAAACAATCTTTTTGAATGTCCAACAAAAACATTTTAAAAGGTAAACTTTGATTTCCCATTCAGTCAACTTAACAATGAATGCAGATACAAATGCTGTATTTTCCCTTTAGGACAAAACATGCTTACATCACACTTTCACTCAATAACCAAATTGCCCTCTGGGATAAATACAGTTCAATTTTCTAATTATAGTGTTACTTTGATCTTCAAAAATAAATAGGCAAAAGCTTTACTTGTCTTGTTTTGAAATCCCCCTCCCAGAAGTGATCTCACTTTCAAGTGGGAAAGGAAGTTGTCCTGGAGCGATACAGTTCCACAACAAGAACAAAATGTCTATGTACAAGAACAAACAAGATTTCTGCTCAGCTGAAACAGGAAGCTCTCAAACAGGTGGCTTTCAGAAGCATTTCAGGTTATTACTACTCATGCCAAAATGTATCTCCACTTGTCACATTAAAGAAGTTTGAGCTGCAAAGATACCACATCATTTGGGTTTTGTGGCTGTGGTGAACTCTGTGAATTACATGTAATCATTCCTTGCAGTTTTTTACTAGAGGAAAAGAAATCACACCTACAAATATTGATAGGGATGGTCATAAGCTAAAAAAGGCAATAAAGACACACTGTCTTTAGCTTTCCAATAAAACATATCAGTTACACAAAGCCCACATTGAAGAGCTGCCTCATGAAACTGGAAAATATAGGTGTTTTAACACCTGAAATAGTTGTACAAAAGGGAAGGTTGCATTTCTAATAGTTCAAACTGGACATTACAAAGTTATGTGTTTTATTGATATATTGTGTTGCATCATGTGACGGTCATTCTGTATAAGACCTGCATATAAAGAGGTTTGCTGGATTTCATATGTGTTCAAAATCACTGTAAACCAGAATTTTTTTTAAAATTAAGACAGTAAGCTAACATTCATATTTGGAGTGTTTTAGGTAACAGTCAGTTCGGGCTCTAAGCTATTTTAATAGGAGCATATACAATAGCTGTTTGAGAATCAAATCTGTCAACCTCTGATTACTGCTCTGTTGCATTTTTGCCAAAAGTCTGCCATTCTAGTTAACAAGCTATCCGCCATTTTTGTTCGTCTATGTGGAAGAACCTGATGGATTATACTGAACTGCTGCTGCTAGGTGGAAAGTGACAAAATGCTAATTTAAAGTCAGTTTTGTAATTCTTACGATCATCATCAAATGTAGCCCAAATGACACAGGATTTTCATTTAACAACAGGGCCATAATGAACAATACATTTGGAATCAATATACAACAGAGCAAAGTAAAAACAGCACCTTCTCCTATATAACTGATTTTGCTGGCCATTTGCCTGAGATACATAGCAGTAGGATCAAAGGTGTTCTCTTTACTATGTTGTTCTTCTGTCCTTTTATCTTTCTTTGACCTGAATAATTCTACTATAGCAAAGTGTCACATAATTAACAAACTGGCAGTGGTGGACTCTTTAAGGATTACAAGCTTCTGTCTAATAAGCAGAGGTCAAATGGTTAATGGTCTCTGATCTGTCATTAGGCACAAAAATTGATGAATACATGTGATTTTCAAAAGGTTTCTAGACTTTCTGTCACTGCCTTTGCTAAATATCAAGCTGGATTTAGAAAAATGTTGAAAGAAAATGCAAAATTTGTAATACTGAAG
This sequence comes from Heterochromis multidens, assembly GCA_015108495.1. Classification (NCBI taxonomy): domain Eukaryota; kingdom Metazoa; phylum Chordata; class Actinopteri; order Cichliformes; family Cichlidae; genus Heterochromis; species Heterochromis multidens. Next base: position 61,408 of record VUQS01003193.1, read on the forward strand.
TGTTCTTGGCAAAGTCCATCCATCTATCCTTTTTCTTCCACCTATCCAATTCAGGGTCATGGGGGCAAATTAAGTCACAATAATTAATATAGTTATCTGTACTGTATGTGTTGTTCAACAGGTTTTTTGTTCTACTGTGTTGTCAAAACTTCAAATCACGGGCCTTTATTGTTCAGGCCAAATCTCCAGTGTTGTGGCAGAATTCAAAAGTGGCAGTGGAGACAGAAATTGTGAATATGTATACCTTTAATCCCCCTTATCCTGCTGTTAGGCCAGGGTGTGTCCCCTGGTCTACTATAATAGTCTGCAATGAGAAGCTTGAGTAAACACAATCAATGGAAGACACTAGCATATGCACCACAGAGACTTCCGAAGTCTCCCCCCTTTTATTCATCCCTCCACGTATTCGATTACACACCTCTACCATTGAGGGGCTTCAAGCAAATTACAACCTGAGACAAAAGTATTGATGCAATACTACATGTAGGTTGCAGTAATCAGTAATGTTATTACCATCACAGGACTGTCTCAGAAAAAAAAAAAATCTGGTTTTATAAGAGGGGTGCCCTCTCTCCCTGTCTGTCTCTGCCTGCACATGGTATTCTTGCATGCTCTCTTACTCCTGGATTACAATCTCTTCATCCATTATTAATGAAGTTAAACTACTAGTGGCATGCTGAATGTGCTGCATGGGAGATTTGTCGCTAATCCAGCGCAAAACAGCCCCAGTCACATAATGAAGGGAAAAAAAGAACAAATGTCAACAGTTTCACACTGGGACTGGATTAGACACCCCCACCTCACCCTCCTCATTCACACACAGCCTCGTCCCCCCCTTTCCTTTTCTCTTCTCCACGCCACTTGCACAGAAACCCCTGCACACACAGACACACTTACAGAGTCACACAGCAAATCTTGCATCCAGCATGTAGGGTTATGAGTATACACACATCTACCTCCCTCCGTCACCTTCTCTATGATGTTTCCCCACAACGGATTAGTGAATCTCAAGTACAGATCTGAAGGAAAAGGCCAAGGAGCTGCTGAGGTCTATATGTGAAATCATCCAAAGTCCTCTAAAGATTAATAGTTGCAATGCTCTTTCTTAAAAATCAGTTTACACAGTTACAGTCTATGATGCTTAGGATATGGCACTGAGATGCATCATCTTTAAACTTTTCCCCCATATGTAGTGATCGTATGGGGTTGGTCCCCGTGTTGTGGTGCACTCATGTACAGTGCAGCCAAGCGATGCGGCTCCATGAAAAGGAGAGACGAGCATGAAACACTGGAACTAATCAGAACACATGACACGGGACTAGCATCCTGATTTTAGATTAGCCGTATCCTATCCACCCTCCCTCCCGCTCTCTATTTTTCACTCTGTCTTTATATCTTTTATCTTTGTCATCCTTTGTCTGCCACGTGGAGATGTTCTTTTGATCTATGTCATCCAATTTTTAAAATCTCCCCAAAGTAAATTTGCTTATTTTCTACTGAAATCTTCTCATAGCCATCTCTTATTTTTGCCATTACTACCTTTCACAGCTATATGCTTTTCTATCATCTACCGGAAATCCTACATATCAAATTTACATGATAGTCTTTTTTTAGGTTCCTAATCTCTAACCTGAGTCAACCTGCAGGTGCCTGTAAAGATTTGATTCTCTTAAATCTGTCTCCAATCAGGGAAAAAGGCAGAGCTAACAGCAATGAACAGCAGACCTTTCCAAAGAGGAGATTTGGAGATCTGAAACAAAGCTTTATTTTAGGTAAACTTTGGGACATTGAGGAACATAGCAAGCTAGTCATCAGATCACAGGATAATCAGGTTTCTGAGATTGCATGGCTATTAGCATTATTAAAAACTTTGCTCACTACAACAGCATCAGTTGGTCTTGAGCTAAGATGGACATAGCTGCTTTGATGTCATCCACTGGTTTGTGATTCCTTTTTTGAGGCCTCTATCTTCGCCTTGCTAGACTGGTTTTTTTTTTGGTGCCAGAAGTGACCATATTTGGACACTAAAGTGGAGTACTAAGGTGTCAAGTGGTGCTAAAAACATGATAAATATTACATTTTCAATCACTAAAGGTGGAGCACAAATTAAAATGCTTCTAAAAATAGCAACACCACAAGAATGGTCGAGAGCTCCAACTCAGTGCCTCAGATGTGAAGGCTGACTGAGAGCTAGTAGTATAGTCATCACCTAGGAGTTTGGAGTTTGAGTTTAGCTTTGGTGGATTTTAGTAAAATATCTTAACTGTTGAAAATGGTGTCATGAAATATGGTGCGGATATCCATATTTTCCCGTGGATGAATTGCAACAGTTTTGATGATCCTCTGACCTTTTGTTAAACACCATCATTATTCCATCATTTTGATTTGCACAATACTGCTTTATGAACCTGTACAGCTTCATTTTCATATACATCTTGAGGGGCTGCGCTACACATTTTTTTTCTATCCTCTACTCTGTGCTGTCTGAAATCAGCCTCACCATCTTTTTTGCTTCCACTCCTCGTATCACAGTAGACCAATTAAGACTAATCTGATTCCAGCTGTGACCTTTAGTTCCACCTCAAGTCTTTTGACAGGCGAGTTAGCATGTAGCTGAACTGTTTTACATGTTATCGACGGGGTGGGAGGCATCATAGTCATTTTATCACACCAATTTCATTCTTGGCCGATTTCCCCTTAGGCAGGTTAGTGGCAGCTTCCCATTGATTTTTCATGTAATTGATCAGAGACCTGCTTGAGCAATTTATTGGCCCACTCGCACCTGTGATTAAGGCTGAGGCCACATGTGTTTATGCATACACCCGCTATTACTTTCCCTGAGATCAGGCGTGTGCCATAAAGCGCTGCTCTGCTGTCTGTCTGTGACTGTCAGCGTAATGAATGCCGTCCCAGTCTCAGGGACATTTTTAATCATGCTTGACCACAGCCATGTCATGTCCAAAGTCAAGAGGAATAGAGACAGCCTTGTCTGACTGACCCACAATGACAGGAGTTAATATGTTCACATAAAAACATCGACCAAGAGTTTAATTCAAAGTAGTCCTTATTCATTTTAAGCTGCTTCATGCATGGGATTAATATTAGAGCAGTCGGGGGGCCAAAACCACAATGACATCAGCTAAGCATTTTCTTTGGAAGCCGAGGATAGGATAATTACAGAAGAAGACAAAGACAAAGAGCTGAGTACTTTTTAAATATACACCCTGTTAGTTGGGCATGTCGGGAGAAGTGAGGGTAGCCTAACATGTAAGTCATTTACTGGCCTTGCATATTACGTCCTAAACCACAAGCCATGTTGCTGAGTTGGAGTGCTTAGCGTTGGTGTAGCTCATCTCCCTTTGGTACTGTGACAGAGCTGGAATAGTAAGGATCAGGCATAAAGCCGCTCAACAAGCTCAAGAGCTATCAAAAAGCCACCCTTTTAATTTGGTTAATTTACAGGCAGCTTTTTCGCTAATAACGTTCTTGGAGTGATACTTGACAAATGGAAATACATACAGGATATTTCTGTCTCGGAGGAGAATGCCTCATCTAATGTTTTTCCTTTCATTTTTTTTCTTTCTCTCTCTCCTGTTTTCATCTTTGACTTCCCCTTTTTCTTCATATTTATCCCCCTTTCAATTGTAGAGAAGTCATAACCTTCAATAAAACAAAGTTCTTGGCCATTACTTTATTTCTAGCATATTAGCAGCACATAAACTGATTTGTTTAAAGATTTGTGGCTTTGGAAACACCAATTTGACTTAAAATTTTATTACATGGCCACAGAGTGTTGGCCAGACAGAACACCAGGCGACAATCACATGTGGTTTGAGGCAAAATCTGAAAAAATAGAGAGAAAATCAGGCTGGTTTCTCAGGCAAAGAAAACCCCTGCATAATGAAACCACCTCACATTTGCATTACTCAAGCTTCCCGATGCCATGATGACAGTCATATACATCACTGAACATTATGGGAAAGTGGTTTATTTTAGCTTTTAATAGCAGCATAACAGCGAAGAAGTCAGAGACGGGCTTTTGCTCTTTCGTGATTTGACAGTAATTTCATTTATTCCTCATGGCACGAGCATGATACAAAGGGTTCATTAGTGGAAAAAGGTATACGCCATACCAAAAATATTTAGTCTTTGGATCCTGTGGAAATGAAGTTGTGCCTAATTTCAGAATACAACTATTGTCTCACAGTGTAATTTGGCAAAGCAGAGGGTTCATATGAAGAATATTAGCATAAAAAGATTTTATTTGTGGAGAAATGTGGGGCTATATTCTGTAAAGATGGCATATTTGGGCATAAGGCTTGTGCATATTTACAAAATCTGCATATAGTGACTTTAAATGGTCTTGTCGCTGTCAGGCCTTAGACATCTAAATATTGGTTCAAATGAGAAATATATTGTGTTTCCTGCATGGTGTGATGCACACAGTGGAGTCTGCAATAGTAAACACTTTCGAGCTGCAATCATTCCTTGTGAAAGTTTGAGTAAAACAAACCAAAAAAGCATATAACTACTTCAAAATAAATCTTAAACTGAGTCAAACTGAGTCAAACTACTATGGCTCTGGTTTCAGATTTTGTGTGGTTGTTGTGGCTGACAGGCTGGGCAGTCTATCAACTCTCCTCTTTAAAGTGGAGGCTGGGATGCGTGCTGATATACATAAAAGCCGGAAAGAGTGTTTTAAAATCCTCTCCAGTATGCAGGAGGAGGAAAAGTTGAAATGTCCAACTATACTGACACTGGCGCGCTGATGTGCTCGTTAAGAATCAGGAGAGAGCATCAGCGGAGCAGGTCACCCTGTTTCTCACATCACAGCCCCATCAGAAATTCTTTCAAGTGTCCTTCTGCGTCGCCAAAGATGACAACGGTGAATCGATAAGCGCTTGAAATGAAAAGAAGCCGCCGGTTTGCCCCCGAGGCGAAAGATTTCATACCCGCCAGCCTTCTCTGAACTTCAGGCATTCCTCTGCACCTTTCTGCGTGAGAAAGAGGAGGCTCTTGACTGATTTTTTTTTTCCTCTTTGTATAAGAAGGTAAGAGGAGAATATAGCCGAACCATCATGCCTCTCCAGACGCTGCTCACCCTCTTTATCTCTCCGTGCAGGCGGGGCGTGATTTGAAGATGTGCACAATCAGGGCTGATGTTTTCTGTGCTGGCTTCTGGGTCCTTTTACTTGCATTTTATGTGGTGGTGCACGTGTGCTGGCGTGTTTGTGCATGACTGTCCCATAATACAACATCTAATATTAAAACGCAGAGGTCAAAATTTGAAAGAGGGAGCTGTTTTGGCAAATATGCTTATTTTATTTATTTTTTCCCATATTGGTTTGCATTTGACCCATTGTACTCAGTGTGCATGTGTGTTTGGCGAGAGGAAAATTAATAAAATATGGTTTTCTCGGGCCTTTGTGGAAGACTAAGAGGGATTTCTCTTTACTAAAGCCCAGCTTAATTTGATGTCTTTACCCTTACATAAATAGACCAAAGAAGCTATTAAAATTACATTATGGTGACTTATTATTTTTTCCATTATGTTTATCTATATAAGGCATTTATCAGAAATGTGTTTGGATCCCAGAAATCAAGCCATCCCTTATTCAACAAATTTTGGTCGAGGGTGGCGTGTAGATGTTGCGCACTTGCTTCAGTGTCCCCTTTTGCCTGGAAATTCCCATGTGGATGGGCGCATTAATTACTGGTTTAATGGGAGTATGACTAAAAATGTAAAACAAGGATTAGGCGCGGGGAATGCAGGCCTACGTCCGGTCGGCTTGCCTCACTTAAGATGCGAATGGAAAATCAGTCTGTATCTAACGAAACGGATCTATAAAGAACATTTGCATCCGAGCCAGCTGTTCACTTCATCTGCACATAAATCCGCAAGACGATAGCGCTGCCTGGCCCCGAAGGAGCCTAATGCATCAATTTAAATACTTTTCTGTTCCAAATATTCAAAATATTGTCTTGTGTAAATTTGTTAAATTATAAAGGTATCGCTGCGTGTAATAACAAAACAATCAGCTTAAGTGAGTGTGAATCGGATTAATCTTGCTGATTAGATAACAGGAAGGAATAAAAATGAGTAAATGTCTTCAAATGCATTTTTATTTAAAATAACTGCCAGTAAGCTGGTTAAATAACGAATCTGTAGTTATGCTTGTTGTTTATTTTTGCACCTTCAGTGCTTAGATAATAAGCAGTTAAGTGGCTGGTTGTAAATAGGTTGGGTTTAGGCAAATTGAACTGTTTTGTGTTTTGCATGCCTGCCGGGGCGGCCTATCAGGAATCTCGGTGTTTTATTTTTTTAACACGCTCTTTTTAAAGATGACACTGAATTTTTTTTCTTTTTTTGTTTGATTATTGTTGAAAGCTGAGACGCTCCGAGTTGCCCTCTGCTAGACTACACAGGCACATGAGCATACACAAACACACCCCTTTAAAAGCGCGCGCGTAAACACACACATACGCATACGCACACAGGGTCCCTCTCTAAGCTCAAAAGCAGGAAAAATTGCGCCACTCTTGGACCGTCTTTCAAGGGGGAAAAAGTTGTGGAAGACAAAAGAGGACGAACCAAGGGGAGACTCGGATGAAAGCGCCTCCTTCGCAATTTCTCCTCACTGTAAATAGATGGTTATTTATGCGCATAAATGAAACAATCCTAAAGGTAGTGTTGCGTCTCTTTTGGATACATAGCGGGAGAGCACATGCTACGCTCTGATTTTCCAGGACAGAAACGTAAACTTCAGTGTTACTGGATCTTGAAGTTGCCCGATTTTTCACTGTAAACAGAACTACTGGTGTCTCAGTGCGTTTGGACAGTGGAATTTATCTCTTCTCTGTAGAATAAAACGCCGACGGCTGGGAAAAGCAACCCCCACCGGTGTCTACAACTGGTAAGTACAGTAGAAGAGTAGAGACACTAAAAAAAAACTGAGTTGTGAGTTAATGCAAGTGAAGGAATTTGTTCCACCTCGCGCTTTCTGCGCTCTGTGCCTTTCCGATGTAAATTTAAAAGCCATGCTTGCAATATAAAGGAGCATGAAGTGATGTGAGGGCAGGGTTTGCCTTACAGGTCAGTGGATGGTAATGATGTATCGTTAGAAGTGATGGAGTGTGGGGAAATAAAAAAAGAAAAACGAGATAAAACAGATGGTGTTTAGCTGGTGAAGATTGTAAGAAAATGTATCACATTTTCATTAAAGCTGGTTTCAAAATTGTGCGTTTTAGTGTGGTTTTAGCTTCTGACCTGCTCTGTAAAAGCATGTTCAAAGATAATGCATAAACTGTGAAATAAAGCTGATAAAGTGTTGTAAACTAACCTAAATAAAACGGTGTGGAAACTAAAAATAATCAAGCTGCAAATAACTGTTTTAACAGAAAGTGTCCAAAACGAGTTCAGATATGTTTTACCCTCCTCTGAGTCAGTTTTCAAAAGTGAGAGAAAGAAGAAACGGGGGTAAAAGAGGCGACGTTCACGGTCTCACGACTTTAATTAATACAGGACCATATGGTGGAGGTTAGTCGATTCATCTCCCGGTAAAGGCTGCAGTCTCATGCTCTAGTCTACTGTGTTAATTTCAGAAGTAAAGCCAGTGAGAGGCAATGCCAGCTTTCTGTCTGCACTGGGCCTGATGCCATGTGAGTCACTGATTCATATCAACTGTTGATGGTGAAAGAAGAGAGAGTCCATGAAGTGAGAATGAATGGATGAACGAGATTAATATAAGTAATCATAATACTCATACTATTTTTAAACCGCTCCTATGGGGCAGTTGGTGCAAAATCGAAATAAATATGTGCTGTCAGGTTTAATCACCATTAGAAATGTTTATTATTATTATTATTATTATTATTATTATTACATTTGCCCTCATATACGTTTCAAAATTTGATTTAATGTATGAGGCAATTTATACATCATACTAGGATATTTGCTCGTCTTAAATGTGCAACTTCAGATTTTTATTAAACATGCTTTTCCCTTCTAACTTTTAAGGAAAAAGTACGCTTTTAAATTTGAAGTGTCCTGCACAAAAGAGAGACAACAAAAGAAAAAAAAATAGGTTAAGTAGTTCCTTCAACACTGAAATTGCAGTCACATTTTCATACAATAATAATAATAATAATAATGATAATAATAATAATCGTGTGTAACTTCAGAGGCTGCGGAGCAGCCAAGCGGACTGAAATATTGGACGAACCTCTCATTAAATCACACTGATTAGATAACACGGAGCCGCATGCAATAACCTTGCACCTTACAGCGTGACCCCCACTATTTCATTTTGCAGCGGGGATATAGAGGAGGGATGGGAAGAAAGGTAGTGCAGGTACACAGCATGTAAAACTTAACCTCCAATATCTGCATCTTTTGAATTAAAGGGTGGAGGGGAAAAAAACTCGTAGATGATGTAGAGCAGGTGAAGAGAAGAACTGAGGAAAATGGTTAACAGCATGACTGCATGCAAATTTTCCCCGACTTGAATTATCATAAGCAAACAGTGTGAGCCTGGACTAATAAAATCCCATCTGTGTAACTTCATATCGAGGTAGTATGAGGGCTGCGATAATGAATTTTGTAATATCCCACCGACAGACATCTCAATCAGACTCTAATCCCATGATTTTACTACGGAATCACTCCACTCCCAAATGCTGCAGGCAGCACCAAAACACAGAATCCGGCTCGTGCAAAACATGACGAGTTTTCCAGACCGTGCAAAAATAAGTCACTAAAACACATAACGTAAAATCATACGGAGTTTTGAACTGTAATTTGTCTAAATTAAGTTAAAAAAAAAAAGACCGTCAAAATGAAGAGATTATTCACTTTTTATTATTATTTAATCTGTGTTTCCTGACACACAGGAAGTTAAACTGAATATTCTTTCAAAAAAGACACTGTCAAACTTTAAAAAAAAAAAAGCTAATTAAGATCCACATTCTGCAACCAGTGTCATCATTGTAGACCGCCGCTGAAATCCCACCTTGCTCTTATATATTTTTGCTTTTATGTTTCGTCATCATTTGCCATTCAGTCCCAAACATCAAATTGTATCAGTGTTTAAAAAAAAAGATTCTTCTTCTTTCTTTTCTTTTCTCTTTTTTTTTTCTTGGAATCAAATCGTTGTCTCTTCAACACACCATAGTTTTCAAATTATTGACTGCACAGGTAGAATTGTATGATAATAAAGAGAGATAATAAACCACACAGAAGATTATTTGGCAATCTCAAATTTTGGCCAATTGTGGCTCTTCTGTTTCTTTTTACAGAAGCTGTTTCTTTGACTTACAATAATGGACTCCCACTGTCGTAAACTGGTCACCACCTGCGCACAAATAGGTGAGTATCAATTCCATATTTTGTTCATTCTGGTAGATATATAAAGCTTTTACAAACATTATATATATATATATATAGGTTAATACATTTTCACTTCACATACATAAAATACATTTAGTAATATAGACTATAATTAAAAAGAGTGATACTTTCCAAACCTTGAGAAAATGGTTTACAAATATAGTAACAATAAGAAAATTAAAAAAACAAAAATTTTTTCAACATTCACATAGCCCAAATGTCCCAAAAATTGTTCAAAAAAATATAAATTTGAGGCTAGATGTCAATCCTAAACACGTAAAAATATAAATATTCAATTACTAATGCACCTTTTTCGGAAGTAGCACAGGTTATATGCATACTTACTTACAGTCAGTATTTATATGTTAAGGCAACAGGTCTACCAGCGAGCCCAAGTTCTCTGTTGTGCCGTTTCTTAACATAAGCCCAAATTCATTTAATTTCTCAGAGAAATATAATTCATTTCCGACATTTCATCTTCACAGCTTCTCTCAGATCTGTATTTTTGTGTTTAAAAGGTTGCTTTGTGTGCATATTTCACA